>CAUYQU010034147.1:0-35228 GCA_963574635.1 Cheracebus regulus
AAAAAAAAAAAAAACCAGATTTGAACTCACACCTGAAACAAGCAAATTTAATAAATATTTACAGGACCTACCACCCCATATCCATAAAACATATATTTTTTCAATATTATACCTATTCTAAAAGTGATCACATAATAAGAAATAAATCACTTTTTAGTAATTGCATAAGCATTTTACAGATTTAAATGAAATCTTGAGCAATAGAGCAAGATTTTCGTTCTCTCTCCCTCTTTCTCTTTCTTTCTTTTTTCTCTTTTATTCTACTTCTTTCTCTCTAAAAAAAAAAAAAAAAGAAATCCAGCCAATGGTGTTCATTCTTCCCAGAAGGAGAACAACTGAGATTATAATCCTGGGATCTTGGGAATGTACCAGTCAGGAATTTAGGAAAAACAAGCAAAATATTGGTGACAAAGCAGTGTGAGAGAAGAGGTATGTGACGCACCACTCAGAATGGAATCAGAATGTGAGAACATTAGGTAAGCAGCTCTGAACTCCTCCAGAGTTCTGTAACTGGCTCACTATCTGGTAACAGATTGGTTATACCAGACATCTTCCATCAGGCAGAAATAATATTTCTTTTCCTTATTCCATTAATTAGTTACTATCTGCCATAATATTCCTCTAACACCTGAGAATTCTGTAGTGAACAAAATGGAAAAGGTCCCATTCCCTCACATGAAATTTTCATTCTAGTAGGGAGTCAGATAACATAATAGAAAAAATAATTCACAAAATTTAGACTTACAGCAATACCAAAAATAATTTTATTTTAAATAATTTAATTTTCTCTGTACTGGTACAGCTAAGAATAATTTCAGACAGTGAGAATAAATGTCAACTGTAGATCTGGATCTTTTTTCCTTGCTCTCCCTTACTCCATCAGCACAGATTGTCATGGTCTTCCACCCATCATTATATTAAACCCAGTAACTCACTTCATAGAGAAGTCATAAGAGAATGGCTAAAGGGATAATCATAAAGCCATCATCACTGAAAGTTTCATAGCAAATGACTAAGGCAATCATTATTCAAAAGCTGCTGGCCTTATACAAAAGTAAAGTGTCCTATTGAAAATCCAGGCTTGGAGGCAGAGGGGACTTCCCTTGAGAGCTTATGATGCTGTCTTCAGCGTGAGGATGCCCTCTGATCAGCACCCCATATGTAGTATTTTTTCGCATTGACAAAATACTCAGTTCTGAGAACTGAAAGATAGAGTCTACTTGCCCTACATAGCTTCAAAAACCTAAAACACAAGCCTTTAAATTTCTGGTGCAGTCAAATGCCTTTGGTACAAATGTGGTTTTAGTGCTTACTTAGTATTATGGCCTGAACTTTTCTTTGTGTTTTTAATTCTGATCCCTAGGCATTTTCCTTAAAGTTTTGGAATCACAGCTATTTATGTAAAAGAAGGTTTATTTTATTTGACATTTTGATTTGTTATTAGTAGGAAGAATTCTTCGAACTACATACTCAGTATTTCAAGAAGCAAATGTTCTACATTTGTACAATATCAGCATGAAATTATAATATTAGAAGAGAAGTAATAGACCTTCCCTAAAGACATTGTTAGTTGTATTGAAAGAACTAGATATTACTCGTTTGAAGAAAAGAATGTCTTTTTGGTTTTATATGACACACTGAAATTATATTGGCTGGAATATTTAAAACAAGAATAATTAATTGCTAATTATGATCAGATAACATTTTTGTATTATTAAATTGGATAGCTAAAAATAATGTTATATCCAATACCAGGACAAGATCAGAAAAATGCCACTCATATTCACTAGTGGGGAGAGTTGAAATACTCCAAAAATTTAGGAAAATAAGTTGTAAATCTGCATGAACAATCTAGAAATATGTCCTAAAATATCCTCTAATATTTCCAACTAGAATTGCTATTAAAAAATCTTAACTTATATAATTATAAGAGGAAATCTGGAAATTAATTCATTATTCACCCAGTAAATATTTTTTGAGTTTCTGCCATGAGTCAGTATTGAGTGCCTGAGATATATAGCAACGAACAAAAAATAAGAGGTTCCTGGTCTGTAGAAACTTACAAATAAAGTTATGGGTGAGGGATCGAAAAGGAAACAAACTAGTTGGTATATGTGATGCTATCACCACCATAAAGAAGGGTGCCACTCCACATAGGGTGGTCAGAAAAGATATCTCATATAAAATGACTTTGGAGAAGAATTCTGAACAACGGTGCAGGCTTCCCCCTTTGGGCAGCAGTGAGAACAGCTGTGCTGTTTTGGTTTGATTGACAGTGAGGTAGCCCGCATACTCAACTAGTATTGAGACAAAACAGTATCAGGTTTCCTGTAGTCTGGCACAGTGGACAGTGGCTTTAGAATCTAGCCTCAAGAGGGAGTCAGAATCTCCATCTTACTAAGAATTGATGGGACTGATCACATATGATTTTCTTGAGGTTTCTGCAAATATTTGAGTATAGGGATGGTGGGGCAAGGGTGACCAATATGGGAAAGACATAATTTCAACACCAGGATTGTAGTCTCTAATTTCAGTTTAAATAAGGGACATTTAATCCTGCCCCAGCCTCCAGCTGTAGCTGTGTTAACTGCTAACTTCAGTTCTAGCCAAAATGTCCTGCTATCCAACTAACCAGGAAAGTTAAAGGCTACTTAGAATAACACAACATTGACAACAAACAGATTTAAGCCCTTAACTTGGTAAGAAAAATGAAGTAAATAAATTCTTGAATTAAGCTGACCAAGAAAACAGTTGCATATAGTTCTCTTAAAATATAAACCTATACTATATATTCTCATTATTTTATTTTCCTATAACACCACCATATATATTTAGACAAACATACTTTTCAATGTTGCTATATTTTTATATACCTTTAAATGAGAAACCTTGAAACAATTCATTGGTTGCTGGTTGCTTTTCTAATTTTTTTTTTTCTTCTCTACCAAGTTCCTACAAATTACCCTTTCTAAGATATACTTGTTTTAAATTTCAACTTCTTCTGAGGCATATAATTTTTAGATTTGCTAAAGGGCACTATTTTGTTGTCTGTATGGCTAATAGATAATCACACACTTGCAGTACACAAAATCTCATAAACACACAATCAGAAAGATATAAAGTCAAGGATCTCAAAAACAAAATAAAAACACTGAAATCCCAAATTTCAACAGATAGATGTATTGAATCCTGGTTATTACTCTGGTTCAGTACAAGTAAATACCCTCTACAGGGCATATTGAAAGATAACAAAGAGCTTTTGAAATCCCATATCTTGTGAAATGTTATATTTTCATACTCAGAAAATTTACACTTCTTTTTCTGAAATCTTAGAAAAAAAATCCTTCTCTTTTAGTGAAACCTGCTAGTAAATTTCCTACCAGATGAACTGTTTGGAGAAATAAATCTCTAAAGTTTGGAAATGGAAAATTTACTCTGGCACACTGGCCTTTTTTCTAATGGAATATTGTATCCAACAGTCTCAAAATACTCCATCTGTCCCTCCTTGCACTGTGGTTCAAAAGCACATGGCCCCCTTTGAGTTTTCTAATAATCAAAAGCTAGCCATAAAGGGAGAAAAAAAGAAACAAGACTACTCTGCTGGTTTTTTAATGAGCTTAAGATTTTATAATATGCTATTGATAAAAGAAGATTGTATTGTTGTTGTTATTTAAAATAAAAAGACCCTCTTTCTCTGCTGACTATACAAAGGAGTCTCTCTGAAGCACCACACTCTTTTCCTGCTGATTGTACAAAGGAATCTTTCTGAAGCATCACACAACCAGAAGGGTGCCATCTTAGCCACCTCAGTCAGCCACATGAGTTCCGTCACCATCTGATTCTTTTTCCTCCTACCTCAAGTTTTTCAAACAATGAGGATGAAAGGTAATCTAAATCCACACTAAAATTACCATATATATATATATATATATATATATGCTGATATATATATATATATATATATATATATATATATATATATATGCTGAGAAATGTGCTATTCCAAACTCTGCAAGGATTCCTAAAAGGCAAAGTATAACCAGGTTACCATCTCTATAAAACTTCCCCTGCAGAGGGGAGCTTTCTTTCTACTTTTCACACCACAATGAAAGAGGAAGAAACAAAGTAACTGAGGACATGATTTCTAGTCATAAGATGTGAAGACATCCTATTATTTTCTCTCCTACTGAGCTTGGTAACAATCTGGATTGCTTTATTAGCTATTGTTATTTCAATAAAATTAATTAAAACAATCACCCTGGTGAAACTTTCCTAACAAAAATGTAAGCCTCTCTTTGCATTTGAGTATGAATTGAAGAGCCTTTACTCATTCAGGTTCCTTAGATATTATTATTAGTGGGCTTAAAGAACTATAAACTTACATTTTAAAATACAGACTTGTCTAATAAATATGTCATTAGAATGATAAATATCTAAAAAGATTTTCTTTGATCATTTTAAAAGCCACATGGGTCATTTATGTCTGTAAGTGCAATTCTTTTTAAAATTGGAAAATGTTATTATAAGATATTCATAAGCATAATCATCTCAGTAATCTTAGAACTAACAAATGATTTATACAGCAATCCTGTGGAAAAGGCACAGGAGCATTATTTTACCCATATTTTGAAAGTACGTGACCCCACAGGTAGCAAAGGCCAAAGTCAGTCTAAAACCCACGTCTTCTTTGTATAAGTAAAGCCTTTTTGCCAAAAATCTTTCTTGAGACCTGATAAATACCAGAAAGTCTTATTAAGTACAATAATACATTTTTCATGGGAGGGCTCTAAAAATGAGATTTAAGTCTCAGTTATTATTGGGTTAAACTTAAAGTGAGGGTGGGGAGAGGTGGATATGTAGGTGTGATGGTAAATTCCATGTAACAACCTGACTGGGGTTAAGAATACCCACATAGCTGGTAAAACATTATTTCTGGGTGTTACTGTGATGGTGTTTCTGGAAAAGATTCGCATTGGAATCAGAAGACTGAGTAAACATGATCTGCCTCTCATCCATGTGGGTAAGCATCATCTAACCTGCTCAGGGCCTGAATAGAACAAAAAGGCAGAAGAAGGATGAATTCACTCTTTGAGCTGTGATATCCATCTTCTTCAACCTTAGACATCTGTGTTTCTAGTTTTCTAGACACCAGACTAGGACTGAATTATATCACTGGCATTTCTGGTTCTTCAGCTTATAGGCTGCATATTGTTAGACTTCTCAGCCTCCATAATTGCCTTTACCAATTCCTATTATATATATATATATATATATATATATATATATATATATGTTTATCTATACATCTATCTACCCATCTATCTTTATTCAATTGTTTTTGTTTCTTTGAGGACCCCCAACTAATACAATGAAGGAAATTTTTAAAACTAGAGAAGCTTCCTTTCAGTCCAGGAAAGTATATTTATTCTATTTTCAAATAGAGCTGAAAGAAAATTAAGTTGATGAAACAGTTACAGAAGTCAAAAAAGTGAACAATATCAAGATTCTTAAGTAGAGAAGAAAGAGAATATGTTTTTGAATACAGTGCTAATTTAAAACAAAGACTGGATTGCCTCTTGATTATGGAGTCAAACTTATTTGTGAAATTATGCATTTATTTCAATAATACTGGGTATGTTTTTCATAAACATTTGTAACATTCATTTAAAATCATTGAAATAAAGAAGAAAATTTTGTCAGTACCCCTCTCATTTTCTTACAGACCAGATATTAACTTGCTGATTTTGTAAAAATCAGTGACACAGAAAATACTTAGTCAATAAAGGACAAATAACATACTGAAATAATTTTGACACCTTCTGATGAGTTCTTTAATTCCCATGATGACATTGCCAAAAGCTTTGACAGAGAAACATCAGTTCCAGGACATTATTACTTATTGGAAAAGTTTTCGAAATGTTATTATGTCAGTGTAATTAAATTCAACAAACATAGTTATTGAATATGAACCATGCCAAGAATTAAGAATATAAGTAGGAATCTTCATCAATGTTAGTGCTTATCACTGATGTTTAATTAGCAATTATTTTATACCTATAAGTTGCTTAACATGCTATATAATGACAACTTCTTTCCTCAGTCAGCTTAGAATTATGATCAAGAATAAGTGAGTCTTCAACCAAGATTTAGTATCATAAGATACTTTAAAAGGCTCCAAGTTTCCTCCCTCTTTCTCTGACACAGTCTGCCTGAGTCCTCCCTCTCAGTGGAGACTGAACTATTGCAGCCATGCATCCTGGGCCTGTTCTGCCAGCCCTGTCTGCTCCCTACAGGTGGCTCCCTGGGAGGACTCTGAGGCCCCTGCACTAGGCCCTCAGTCGCTCGCAGGCCCCAACTCTCCCTCCTCGTGGTCCCTGGACCC
The DNA here is from genome assembly GCA_963574635.1 of Cheracebus regulus. Taxonomy (NCBI): domain Eukaryota; kingdom Metazoa; phylum Chordata; class Mammalia; order Primates; family Pitheciidae; genus Cheracebus; species Cheracebus regulus. The sequence continues at coordinate 6,383 of CAUYQU010034147.1, forward strand.
TGGTGCCCGGCTTGGACCACATTGCCAGGTACTGGGGTGCACTGCCAAGTTTGTGTAGATTTTTATATTTAAAATACAAGTTCAGACCAGAGGAGCATCGTGGCAGTCTGGAGGCAGGACTAGATTGCAGCTCTGACTGGGAGGGACAGAGAAGTATGCAGAGGCTTACATGGTAGATTTTAGTTCCCAGATGGCTACAGGAATAAATCAGGAATCCCAAGAGGACCCACAGACTCTCTGAAGGAAGCAGACTGCTCCTGTAGGACCTGGGAGACACCCAAATACCGTGCTGTTATCACGGCTGAGAGACCCATAGACAATTCATGTCACAGAATTCTGTGCAGACAACCCCGAGTACTAGCCCGGAGCCTGGTAGACTTGCTGGGTGGCTAGACCCAGAAAAGAGATAACAATCATCTACAGTTTGGCTCTCAAAAAGCCACATCCATAGGAAAAGAGGGAGAGTACTAAATCAAGGGAGCACTCCATGGGACAAAAGAATCTGATCAACAGCCTTCAGTCCTAGACCTTCCCTCTGACAGAGCCTACCCAAATGAGAAGGAACCAGAAAACCAACTCTAGTAATATGACAAAATTAGGCTCTTTAATACACTCCAAAAATCACACTAGCTTTCCAGCAATGAATCCAAACCAAGAAGAAATCCCTGATTTACCTGAAAAAAGAATTCAGGAGGTTGGTTATTAAGCTAATCAGGGAGGTATCAGAGAAAAGTGAAGCCCAATGTAAGGAAATCCAAAAAGCTATAAAAGACGTGAAGGGAGAAATATTAAAGGAAATAGATAGAATAAGGAAAAAAACAATCAATACTTCAAGAAACATTGGACACACTTATAGAAATGCAAAATGCTCTGGAAAGTCTGTGCAACAGAATTGAACAAGTAGTAGGAATAAATTCAGAGCTTGAAGACAAGGTTGAATTAACCCAATCCAAAAAAGACAAAGAGAAAAGAATAAGAAAATCGGAACAAAGTCTCCAAGAAGGCTCGAATTATGTTAAACGACCAAACCTAAGAATAATTGGGGTTCCTGAGGAAGAAGAGAAATCTAAATGTTTGGAAAATATTTTGTGGGGAATAATTGAGTAAAACTTCCCCAATCTTGCTAGAGACCTAGACATCCAATTACAAGAGGTATAAAGAACACCTGGGAAATTCACTGCAAAAAGATCACTGCCTAGGCATACTGTCATCAGGTTATTTAAAGTTTAAGATGAAGAAAAGGCTCTTAAGAGCTATGAGGTGAAAGCATCAGCTAACCTATAAAGGAAAACCTATCAGATTAACAGCAGATTTATTAGCAGAAACCGTATAAGTTAGAAGGGATTGGGGCCCTTTCTTCAGCCTCTTCAAACAAAACAATTATCAGCCAAGAATTTTGTATCCAGTGAAACTAAGCATAATATATGAAGAAAAAATACAGTCTTTCTCAGACAAACAAATGCTGAGGGAATGCAACACTATAAGAACTGCTAGAAGGAGCTCTAAACCTCAAAAAAAAAATCATGGAAACATATCAAAACAGAACCTCTTTAAGGCATAAATCTCACAGGACAAAATAAAACAAAAATAAAATTTAAAAAGCAAAAAAAAAAAAGAACAAAAAAAAAACAAGGTACACAGGCAACAAATAACATGATGAATGGAATGATACCTCACATCTCAATACTAACATTGAATGTAAATGGCCTAAATCCTCCACTTAAAAGATACAAAACTGAATAATAGATAAGAATTCACCAATCAACTATCTTCTGCCTTCAAGAGACTCACCTAACACTTAAGGACTCACATAAACTTAAAGTAAAGGGGTGGAAAAAGGCATTTCATGCAAATGGACACCACAAGCTTTAAACCAACATCAGTTAAAAAGACAAATAGGGACATTATATAATGATAAAAAGCCTCATTCAACAGGAAAATATCACAATCCTAAATATTTATGCACCTAACACTAGAGGTCCCAAATTTAGTATCATAGGATACTACATAAATGAAAATTATTTATGTTCTTTTGTGTTATGTGCTGATAATTTATAAAATGATTTTGGTACACAAACTATTCAAAACAAGATTTCCTCAACTGTAAAAATATGTAAATGAACATAATTTCTCTTGCATACCACATTCAATTTATGTGAGTCTGCATAAGTTACAAAATATCCATTAGATTCCAGTTACTCATCCATAATATATGGTGTTTGTTTGTTGTTGTTGTTGTTGTTGTTTGTATTTAGAAAGAGGAAGGCAGACCAAGCTGAATCTTCTGTCTTAAAAAAGCTTTGTACCTGATCAAGAAAAATAAAATATCTTCCTAATTGAAAATAAAAAGAAACAAAAATTGGGTAGGAATGGGATTGGGAATATTGCCATATGGAAAGAGGAAATTATTAACAAAAGATCAGAGCTAGAATAAGCTAAGAAGATAATATAACAAAACTACTTAATGAGTGAGTAGGAGCCAATTTGCAATGGTGGAAATGTTCTGTATCTGTTTTTCAGTTGCCTTTGACTATATGTGGCTTTTGAGAGATTAAAATTTAGTTAGGGACACTGAATAAATAAATTTTTCATTTTACTTAATTTTTATCAATTACATTTTAGATGTGAAAGTTAATGTTCTATTTAGCTATTATAAAACATTTAGGTTGGCTTGCATCAATTTGAGTGTAGACATCCATGTTTTCAACTATATATTCTACAAAATCTAAATATAGATGAAAAGCTTCAGTAAAAATTTTGTACTTAACCTGAGCTGTTATAATTGTAAAATATGTAACAGATTTCAGACTTAATATTGTAAAATAAAATGTAAAAGTCATTAATATTTGTATATTTATTACATTTAAGTGATATCTTGAATGTATCATGTTAAATAAGACTATCAAAATTAATTTTAACTATTTCTTTTTTAATATGATTACTAGAAAATTTAAAACTTACAGTGTGGCTTATATTATATTCCTTTTGCACAGTGCTGACCTAGAACATTTTTTTCTCTGTGAAATTACATCTAACAGGCACTTGCTTTCCAGTTCTCACTCATGATCTTTCTCTTGACTTCCTTTCTTTAGGATAAAAAAAGTCCTACCTTATCTCTATGATTTCATCCTCTTATCTTCCCTTTATCTTGGCCAAAAAATCACTACTACAGGTGTAAAATTGTTTATTTTCTCTTCTTTTAAATGATTAATATCTATAAATACCTGTGTTTGCAAAAATTCATAGTTGAGCATCTTAACCTTTGAGATACTCACATACTCTTTTGAGAATCAAAGAAAAGCTATGGATTTTCTCTTAGTACAAGATATACAAGTATATATACTTTTATAGTATGTACAAAACTTAGTCCCTCAATAAAAGAAAGAAAAATCATTCTTCCTTAGTTTTCTAAACAATTTTTATTTTATTTTACAACTTCGTATCTCCCAAGTATCCAAAACTTTAACTCAGTTATCTCAGTATTCTTTCTTCCCACCATTTCTGTTACACTGGCATTCTAAAGGGACCAAAAAAAATGCCAAGTTGTTGGAACAGATGTGTCTTATCCTCAGTGTTATCTGTTACAAAGGTATTTTCTAAGATGTCCATGTGTGCATCCACACCCCAGGTATCAGTAAACTAAGCAATGCTGTGTCATTCCAGGTTGCTATCTGCAAAGTACCTTTCAGGTTACACTCTGAGGCTGTTTTCCCTCAGTTAACTCTGTGCCATTTATAGTCACTACAGTTTTCTGAAACATATGGCCCCTCTAGGGCTGTAAGAAATTCTGTGTAATTGTCTGTGGTCTTTTGCTTCCTAGGCATATTACACATTTTTTTTTCTTTCTATACATCTGGAATATCCCTGTCCACTACACAACTGAATTCAAATTCTGACTTCACTACTTACTAGCTTTGTGACTTTGGACAGATAATTAACTTCTCTGTACAAGGTTTATTCATCCTTATAAGAGAATCACAATAGTATATGCCTCATAAGTTGGTTCTGAAGATTTAGAGGGTTAAAAATGTATAAAGCTCATGGAGCTTTGTCCTATCACTGTAATCTCTCAATAGCTATTAGCTGTCACATTTTGGTTACTAGATTCTGCTAAATTACATAGAGTAATAAGTGATTTTTGAGTGTTTGAGATTTCTGTGGAAAAAATTATTTGTTTAATCTGTTTTAGAGGTATAGCTTAGACTCATCTATGATACAGAGAATAAAAATTAATTCTGCCTATGCTAACTTTATGTCATGACAAATGTCATCAGCTAGTACCTCACCCATGCGATGTTTAGTGCATTTAGTGTTGCTGTAACAGTATACTTGAGGTAAGGTAAGTTATAAAGAAAGGAGGTTAATTTCATTCACAGTTCTTCAGGATGGGATGTTCAAGGACAAGGATCCAGTTTCTGTTGAGGGTTGTTGTGCTGTATTTTAAGATGGTGGAGAAGGCCAAAGGAGAAGTAAGCCTGTGCTAAGAGATAAAACCAGAGCGGTATACTGGCTTTCTAAAAACCTGTTCTTTGGGAACTAATCCACTCCCGTGAGAACTAGCATGGTCTCTGCTCAACAACAACTCACTCACTACGAGCAGAATGGTACCAAGCCATTCACGGGAATCTGCCCAGATGGGCAAAACACCTCTCACTGAGCCCCACTTCCCGGCACCATCACATTGGGAATCAAATTTCAACATTAGCTTTGGTGGGGACAAACAAATCATAGTATATAACACATATCAGCAGCCACCATCCTAAATGATATAAGTCATAACAACGTTTATTATCTTTCACCTTCCTGTGGTAAATCTCTGGTGCTCTATTATCTGCTTTACCTTTTGTATTGGCCACTATAGGTAACCTGACTAAACGTCTATTTCCAGTCTTTATCCCTTAACTAATTCCATCACAAGAATTTAAGAGCTAATAACTGAAATCATCTGTTTTCTATTCAGGGAGCGAATAAGCCATGCAACACAGTGCAGAACGGTAAGATGCAAGCAGGACTCCAGGTTTTGTTGGATTTTTCCCCTTGAAAGAGAAACAACTGGAAGGATTCTGAGATAGTATCAATTCCACGACCATAAGGGAGAAAGAAGTCTTATTTCTCACGAAACATGTTTATGAAAAAATGAGGGATAAACAAGAAAAACATTCCAGAAAGAAATATTAGCATGTGCAGTTGACATGGGGCAGAAATAAATCATCAGGATAAAAGGAAAATCTCCCTATCCTCCAAATTCAAGAAAGGAAAAAGTTGACTATCCTTTGGCTAAAGCCCCATACTGAGCCATGAATGACCAGATCTGGCTGTAAATACGTCCTAATTTGCCTGTAACCTTGCAATTATTCAATAACCACACCTCTGAATGCCAACCAACCTACAACACTTTTCTGAAACTTAGCCTATTAGCAACAGCCTCATTCCAGTGCTTATACTTCTGAAAGTCATTGAGCTATGGCCACATTCAGAAACCACACTTGCACAGCTGACAGCCAGCCAATTCCTAAACTTTTGTATCTACAAATGCTCCACTTCCAGAACTCCTTGCTCTCTAGAACCCCATATAAGATAACCATTATGAGAGACACTGTGCTTTGAAATTACTGGCAAGAAATGTTATCTTTTATTTATTTATTTATTTTTGTTATTGAGTGGTATCTGTAATGTTGGTAGTGGGAATGAAGAACTAATAGAAGTCAGAAAGAGTTCCCAAGAAACAGATGAAAGATAAGCCTGGAGAACCTCTGGCAGCTAAATAATAAAAGACCTTCCAGGCTGTGTTTTATAACTTTTAACTATGTACCAAGTCTAATGAGGAGCCTTTGAAGGATTGCCAAGTGGTGTGGCAGGGAGTGTTTTGATAAAATTTACATTCGTATAATCTTATTTTAGCTTCAGAGTAGATGTAGAATTGTGAACATTTCGTGGGGATACTTCCACAGATAAATCATGTATCTCTTTAGGAAAGATTATTGGCAGCTTGGATTACTGAGATACTGGTGGTGATGCAGAGAATTTATCACATTTGAGAGTTAATTACAAAGTAAAATTAAAAGGACTTATAAAAAATTAGAGAAGTGATATAAGGGAGATCAAGGTATTAGGGATAAATCCTTGTTTCTATACTTTGGTGACAAAATGGAGTGTGGGCCATTCACCAAGTTTAGGGTCAACAGAAAAACAATCATTTTGGGAGTGGTGACAGATTATAGATTACAGATAATGAGTTTGAGGTTCCTTTGAGATTCAAGAGAAGATTGTAAGGAGGTCATGGAATGCATGAGTCTGGAGTTCAAATAAGAGATACAGGCTGAGATTATAAATGTAGATTCTTCTATCTTAAGGAACTCCATTTCTGGCTTTAAAAAAGATGAATATGTCAAGGAGAAGGGACAGAAGGAATTGTCAGGAGAAGGAGAAAAAGACAGTTTGTTGTCATGGAAGCAAAATAAAGAGTCTTTCAAGGAGAAGGGATATCTATGATGTTAAATGCTGCTGCAGGTCATATAAGGTGAGACCTGCAAAAATAGAATGAGTGATCTGGAGGTCACTAGTGGCCTGAGCCAGAGTTCTTCTGCTGAAGTGATAGGAAAATAAGCCAGAGTGGAGCTAACTAAGTAAAAAGTGGGAGGTTATGTAATAGAAATGAAAAGCACACAAGGGTAACCAATCTTGTTCATACATGTCATTGCTAAGAACAAGAACTGTCTAGGGAGACAGCTGAAAAAGGAAGGTTTTCCTTTTATTTATTTATTTATTTATTTACTTATTGGATGTGGGTGTTTTATTTCTAAGGAGAAACTCCCAGTGTAATTAAGAGCATTCAACTTGCATTTTCCATAAACTATAGATTCCCCAAAGAGATATATTATAGACTCCAATTTAAACTGAAGCAGCTCATATCCAAGTAGAATTGTATTCAAAGAGTAAATAGTTCTATTTTTTGTATCTTAGTGTATTTTAGTTTTTCAGCCTAGAATTGTGGCTTCTATTTCCTGATGGTATTCTATTTCTTAATAGTTTTGCTTTTATTTCTTAACCGTTAATGCTTCCATTAACAATTATATCAAAAGAAGATCTCTGCAGCAGGTGGCAACTGAATTTAAGCATATTGAATTCCATTAACTACCAGAAAAAAAAAATAAGTGAATTTTGAAAAAAAAAGGTCTTGTTATTTTGCTTTTTTTAAAAAAAAATTTCTTTTTCTTAAATAGAATTGTTCATTGGTTAGATGACTCTTCTGTGGAAATGTAAGCTAGAGCAACTAATTGCTTTTGAGGTAGAATATAACTCCAACACAGTTCAAAGAGCCACCTTACAGTAATGCCAGAAATCTAAAAGCTAGTATGTAGTAAAAGGAGAATCAATGAATAGATAAAATTAGGTTCTGAAAAGAGACCAAAGCCTCAGTGTTTGCTTCCATAACTAACTGTGAAGATTTTAGGCACATATGAAGGCTTATCATCATATTTGCAGTGCTCACAAAAATGATTATGCAATGTAATGAATGAAAGAATCAATGAATACAGCTGACTAACCATGGAGTAGCCTTAGTTCAACTAGAGTTCATTGCAATATGCACCTTTTGAATACTTTGCCAAAGAATATTTGAAGTTCTCCTCGGAGTAAATAAATATTTTACTGGCTTTGACCCAACGTGCAAGATTAACAGAATAACAGAAATACAAGGAACAAAAGATTTTATAACATTCTCAAGACTTTCAGTTCCATCAAAATTTTAAGAGAAAGTTGTATTACTACCATTAAAGCTTCCCTACCGGACCATCTGCTACTATCGCTAAACCTCAGGAATCCACCAGCAGCACCTGTGCAATCAGGAGATCCCAGCAGAAAGCCAGCTCACGTTTCAGACCTGATACAAGTGTGTCTAATTCTGCATAGAAGAGTGGATCCCTAGACTTGTGGCCAATGTTAAATGCTTTCTCCTCTTCTAAATTAATAATCAAACCAATAATTAACATTTACTAAATTTTTACTAATAATATATACTACAAATTGGCTGATTTATTTATATTTCATTTATCCTCCTAAAACAAAATATAAATCTGCTATTATAATAATTCTTTTTCCTATGAGGAGATTGAACTGCGCAGTAATTAAGTATACTTGAAAGGTCACACAGAGAGAAATATAATAAAGCAGGGATTTAAACTCACACAGTCTAACTCATATATATATCTTAAATAACAAATTTAGAAGAAAATGTAGATATGTTTATAGAAGAAACTATTTTAATATGTAATATTATCTTGTAGCAATATTTTATTTTCCAAAGTAAAGTAATACTGAGTATTTTTTGCAAAGTTTTAATACTTAAACTTTTATTCTATATGTGTTATTACATATGTATTCTTTTTGCTTTTACATTTTATTTTGATGAATTTATATAAATGTTTTCATTTTTTGTATTCTATACATAAAAACATATTTCTAATCTTTTTTTACTCCATCATTTATATTTGTAGTATTTGGGGGCTTTTCACTTTAATTTTATTGTTTAAAATGTCTTTGTTGGGCCAGGTGTGGTGGCTCACACCTGTAATCCCAGCACTTTGGGAGGCTGAGGCTGGTAGATCACCTGAGGTCAGGAGTTTGAGACCAGCCTGGCCAATATGGTAAAACCCTATTTCTACTGAAAATAGAAAAATTAGCCAGGCATGGTGGCAGGTTCATGTATTCCCAGCTACTCAGGAGGCTGAGGCAGGAGAATTGCTTGAACCTGAGAAGTAGAGGTGGTGAGCTGAAATCATGCCATTACACTCCAGCCTGGAAGACAAAGCAAGACTCCATCTTTAAAAAAAATGTGATTATTATATATTAGATTACTCTTTAACATAACTTTTATGAAAGCTTTTTTTTTCCAATATAGCAGACTAAATGTTTTCTAAATATCTTTAATGACCTCTTCATAGTAATAAGAATAAAATGGAGAAAAGAAAAAGAAAAAAAACTAAAAAGCATTGCTGAGCTGTACAAAAATAAAATCTCCTGCAAATAAAAATTAAAATGGAAAGAAGAGTAAGAGACTGAAGCTCTACCGATGTGTTTCCTGGGGGCATTTGTTGACTCCAGAAATCAATGGACTTGGACACTAAAAAGCCTAAGGCTCAGAAAACAAAGTCTTGAGCCTATTCAAGGAGTGAGTCCAGAATATAGACTCCTATATGCAATCAGGACACTTAGAGAAAGCAGGAAATAGAAAAATTGCTTTTGCTTTACAGCAAGGCAAGATAACATACTACCAGTGTGATTTAAACAACCCTAAACCAACAAATTTAATCTGTCCTAGATTAATAATTTGCTAGGGCACATGTGAGCTGCAAAAAAATAAATCTTTACTAGAGGACATTGAGCTGCACATATAAATCGTTACTAAAGGTTAGCTGTGTGAAGACCCAGCTCCCAGTTCCAAATGAAGATTCCCACCACGTGGCAGATGGCACAGATCATAAGAATGCTAATTGCTAGAAGTAGAAGCACACAGACATAGGCCTCCTGCATTCCCTGCAGGTTCAGAATTGCCAATGAGGACTCAGTACACAAGACACTGGTTGAAACAATCCTTTACTCACAGAGAAAGAGATGCAGCAACCTCAGCATTTGTAGTATGCATTGGTCTTCCATAGTCAGTAGGCCCCTTACGATAGCTGAGGCATGGCAATGGACTGTATGTACCAGTCTCATAGTGCAAAGACCCTATTTTCTTCTCATAGGGGACAGATACACTGGTGGGGCTGGCCAGGTGCCCTATCACCACTTAAGCAATTCAGGGAAGTTCACTGCATACACAGAGCAGAAAAAAATATATATATTTCTTCTAACAAGGAAGAAGAGTCTAAAGTGGAGCAACAGATTGGCACCTTGCTTCCATATAAAGAAATGTCTAGGTCCGGGGTACAAATTGGGCAGTCTTAAAGAGGGGCAGCAGGTTAGCTGATAGCTGCTTCCCCTACAGGGGGGGACACATGCTAATGTGGATATCCCAGTATGTCCGTAGGTAAAGCCTTCCTCCCTGCAATGAGTTTATAACTCCAAATTACAAACCAAGAAGAAAGAAAAGCAGTATAAACAAAAGTTAACAAATCAATAGTCAATATGGTTACAGTAGCAATAATTTCAGATGTCAGTCTGTTAAAGAATACAAAATAGATATGTCTAAAATGTTGTAAAAGTAGCATATTCAAATTAAAACATGAGCCAAGCATAAGATATGTATCTACTCTTGACCTGCTACTGTCTATTCTGAGAGCAGAGTATAGAGTGATCATTTTAATATAATGGGTAAGATCTGGCGATTTCTCTGCATAAGCCCTTTGACGGCATCCATCTCACTCAAAACAAAGCTAAAGTCCTGCCAATGGCCTGCACAGCCCTAAATGATCTGGCAGCAATTACCTCTCTCGTCTTTTATCCCTCCTCACATATACGCTCCAGTCATACAGGTCTCCCTGCTTTCTTTGAACCCACTTTAGTAACTGCATTGGCTAATAGTTCTGCTTGAATCTTTCTCTCAGTCTACATCTTTACTTTCTCATACCTTTAGCGTCTTGTTCAAATATCACTTTCTTAATGACACCTTCCCTGACCACTCTTTACAAATGACTACCATCTTCCAGCCACAGCACTACTAATACCTTGTACCATGTTCATGCTTTACTGTGTGTTTTCTTTTTTCATAACAGTTCTCACCTTCAACTGACTCTTTATTTTTCATATAGTTACAGCTAATGTTGTCACATAATGTTCCCAATGGGCAAGGATCTTGTTTTGTCTCTTTTTATTTTTCACTAAAGTATTCCAAGTGCCTACCAAGTACCTGGCACAAAGTAAACAAATTTGTGAGTGAGCACTGGCATATAAAGATCAGGCCAATTTTAAAAATAACCATGCTTCTGGAACCTAAGCATACAACGAATGAAATTTAAATCCCGATGGGTTAAACAGTAGATTATACAAAGCATAAGAGAAAACTACCGAACCAGAAGCATAATTTAGGTGTAGTAAAATTAAAGAAATCACGAAGACTAAACAAGATGAGGGAAAATTAAGAGGTTTAAATATAAGTGGAGAACAGAATGAAAGAGTTGAGGTTTAATAGAAGTTTCAGACACGAGAATAGAGAAGGAAGGTTGGGCTAAATGTAAAGCAGATAATAGCTAAGAAATTTTCAGAAATGACAAAAGATGGGGATCATTCCATCAGGAAACCTAGTAAATCCCCAGAAAAAAAGAATTTCATTCAGCCATATGCAAATAAGGGCAGTAAAGAGTAAAAGAAGCTTTAAATAAAATGCCTAAAATGACCAGATTATCAATAAATAATGATAATGGCATCTTCTCAACAACAATAATGAAACCTACTATGCAATGAAAAATACATTCAAAATATAGAGAAATGATAATCTCTAAGAATATCTTGCAATGACTCAGGAGAACTAAGACTGGAATAATTCATGGTGGTGGAGGGACAATGGAAAATTCCAGGCAGCAGTTATGCATGACTAGCAAAAAGGAACATGTTGAAACAGCTGCATAAGCTATGGACTGATAAGAACCTGAAGAATAGTGTATGGGCCAAGCTGGCTAACACTGACCAGACCCAACATGGTGCTGGACTTGACCTAACTTTCATCTAGGATCTCATTATATGCTCATTAATATCCTAAATCACCCACCCACCAGCTCCATGGCAGTTCCAGGAACACTGAGTAGCACCACACTTCTCAGATATCTTCATCTTTTTCTAGGAATCTTCATGAAGGTTCCACACCTTGGTTAAAGCAACCCATAAAGGTAGGAGCCCCAAACTCCATTTTGCAATGCTTCCTCTTGAGTACACCCACACTCCCCTTTCTTATGTACTTTTCACTTTGCAAGAATGTCTCTATTTTCACTATTTTCTGACTCATGCCTGAATTCCTTCTTGTGATAGTGTCAAGAGCTTGGACACTGGTCAGGGTGGAGGTGCTACTGGCATTTGGGGACCTCCCCTAGCCCACTGGTATCAGGCTCTTGACTAGGATGCCATCTCAACATTCCTATTTGATATAGTACTGGAAGTTCTACCCAGAGCAATCAGGCAAGAAAAAGAAATAAAGGGTATTCATTTAGGAAAAGGGAAAGTCAGATTGTCCATATTTGCAGATGACATGATTGTATATTTAGAAGACCCCATCATCTCAGCCCAAAATCTCCTTAAACAGATAAACAACTTCAGTAAAGTCTCAGGATAAAATATCAATGTGCAGAAATCACAAGCTTCCTATACACCTATTACAGACAGAGAGCCAAATCATGAGTGAACTCCCATGCACAATTGCTACAAAGAGAATAAAATACCTAAGAATACAACCAAAAAAGGATGTAAAGGACTTCTTCAGGGAGAACTACAAACCACTGCTGAAGGAAATAAGAGAGGACACAAACAGATGGAAAAATATTCCATGCTTAAGGTTAGGAATAATCAATATTGTGAAAATGGCCATACTGCCCAAAGTAATTTATAGATTCAATGCTATCCCCATCAAGCTACCATTGACCTTCTTTACAGAACTGGAAAAAAATACCTTAAACTTCATATGGAACCAAAAGAGAGAGCACATAGCCAAGACAATCCTAAGCAAAAAGAACAAAGCTAGAGGCATCACGCTACCTGACTTCAAACTATACTATAAATCTACAATAATCAAAACAGCATGGTACTGGTACCAAAACAGAGATATAGACCAATGGAACAGAACAGAGGCCTTGGAAGTAATGCTACACATCTACAACTACCTGATCTTTGACAAACCTGACAAAAACAAGCAATGGTGAAAGGATTCCCTGTTTAATAAATGGTGTTGGGAAAACCAGCTAGCCATATGCAGAAAGCTGAAACTGGACCCCTTCCTAACACCATACACTAAAATTAACTCCAGATGGATTAAAGATTTAAACATAAGACCAAACACCATAAAAACCCTAGAAGAAAACCTACGCAATACCATTCAGGACATAGGCATAGGCAAGGGTTTCATGACTAAAATGCCAAAAGCAATGGCAACAAAAGCCAAAATAGACAAATGAGACCTAATTAAACTTAAGAGTTTTTGCACAGCAAAAGAAACAATCATTAGAGTGAACTGGCAACCAACAGAATGAGAATTTTGCAATCTACTCACCTGATGAAGGGCTAATATCCAGAATCTACAAAAAACTAAAGCAGATTTACAGGAAAAAAACAAACCCATTCAAAAGTGGTCAAAGGACATGAACAGTTTTCAAAAGAAGACATTTATGTGACCAACAAATATATGAAAAAATGTTCAACATCACTGCTCATTAGAGAAATGCAAATCAAAACCATACTGAGATACCATCTCACACCAGTTAGAATAGCAATCATTAAAAAAGTCTGGAGACAATAGATACTGGAGAGGGTGTGGAGAAATAGGAACACTTTTACACTGGTGGTGGGAGTGTAAATTAGTTCAACCTTGTTGAAGACAGTGTGGTGATTCCTCAAGGATCTAGAAATAGAAATACCATTTGACCCAGCAATTCCATTACTGGGTATATACCCAAAGGATTATAAAAACACATGCACACACATGTTCACTGTTCAGTGTTTACAATAGCAAAGACCCGGACCAACCCAAATGTTCATCAGTGGTAGAATGGATAAGAAAATGTGGCACATATACACCATGGAATGCGACACAGCCATACAAAATGATGAGTTCATGACCTTTATAGGGATACGGCTGAATCAGGAAACCATCATTCTCAGCAAACTGACACAAGAACAGAAAACCAAACATGGCATGTTCTCAATCATAGGCGGGTGTTGAACAACAAGAAAACATGGGCACAAAGAGGGGAATATCACACACTGGGTTCTGTTGGAGGGTGGGGGACTAGAGGAGGGACAGTGGGAGGTGGGTAAAAAAAAAAGAAACTTAAATCTTTATCTACAATAATAGAAAGTCAATAAATGATATATGAAAAATAAAAAATAAAAATATTTAAAAAAGCTTTGATAATTAAAACAGTGCATGTAAAATAAGATGAAAGAACAGAATTGAGAGTTAAAAGTGATTCAATTACACTTATCACATTTGTTTTAAAGTGAAGACTGAATCCTAAATCATGGGCAAATACAAACTTTTTAAATTCATAGTATTGAGACAACTTTGTGCTAATCATAATCCTGCAAGACACAGCCCCAAACTCCATAATCCAAAATGTTGAAATCCTTGCAGTCAAAATCCCTAAAATCTAAAATCCCAGTTCAAAGACTTTATAGATTTTTAATCATGTTTTTTAAAGACTAAAATCCTGTTTAAATACCTTTATAGTTTTTTAATTTTTTTTTTTTGCAAATTTGACTCTACAAAAGTGCATTATCACAATATTGACTTCGTGTGTAAGCATTGTGAGTCAATGTAAAAACACTGATCCTTAATACATGAAAAGATCTCTTATTTTATATATCCGCATTTGTGAAAGAAAGTTTTCAAGATCTCAGCTCTTTGGACAACTGCATATGTTGTGCTAACCCATTGCAGTATTTGATAGATCTTGTCAAAAGACTCAGTGTGTCCATCATAGTATTTTACAGGACCGCAGTTAAAAACTTGGGTGCACACAATTACCAACCATAATGATATGTGTTTGTGCATTTTGCTTTTTGACCTATTTCTTTGTAAATGTAGTTTATTTATAACTATACTTGTATGACTTTTGTTAGTATATATTAGTGTTTATGCTTGCAAAAATGTGTCTTGTTATTGTATGTTATTGTGTAAAGTAGCTGAAGTATTCTCTGATGTTCTTATATGTTTCTCAAATCCCATTTTTTAAAAAAAGAAAGTCAAATAAAGACATTATTAGGGAAGTAAATATTAAGAAAGTTTACCAATAATAAATGTAAATCAAGAGTGTTTAAAGACAAAACTTATAGAAGAAAACATCTGCAGAGGAAGTTATAATATGTGTATAAGAGCCTTATACACATATTATATAAGATACTACAATTTTGGATGAAGGGGCTCATGAAATAAGGAAGATCTAAATTTTGGACAATATAAGTCAAAGGAAAGTTATAGGAGTTAAAGTATTGAACGTCACTGTATTGCTTTGGAGGGATGCCAATTAACTTTAAAATATTTTAAGAAGTATAAAGATATTTTACTGTACAGAGCTAAACTGCTTACTGTTGTGACATTTCTAACATATTTAAAAGTAAAATATTTGGCAAAATAGTATAATAAATAGAATGAGGGAAATGCAAATATATTCTTAAACTATATATGAATTAGCAAATTATTTAAAGGTATTCTCTGATAAATTACAAGTATGTATTATAAGCCCTGGAAAGAGCACAAATAATAAATAAGTCTGGAGCCAGTGGTGAAGATAAAATAGAATTAAAAAATGCTTAATTCAAAATAAAGAAGGGAATGAATAGGGTAAAGTAATAGATAGGAGGATACTAAATGTAAATAGCAAGATAGTAGACTAAAATTGAACCATATCAATAATTTTATTAAATATAATGTTTAAAGCACCTCAACTTAAAGACAGAACTTGTCATGTCAAGCCCCAACTCATTGCTGACTACAGTACATGAAATGTAAATATAAAGATATATATATGCTACCTATAAAAGGAAATATGTATATATTAAAATATATATCAGAAATTATAGCTAGAGTAGCTACATATGTATAAGACAAAATAAACTTCAAAACCAGAAGTGTTACCAGGTGTAAATATGAACACTACAACATGATAAAAGGGATAATTAATCAGAAACACATAAAAATCTTAATTGTGTATGCCTCCAACAAAAGAACTACACAAAAATGTCAGTAAAGATATAGAAGGTATGAACACCACTGTCCATCAAATTGACCCAACTGACATTATAAGACAACTACCCAAGTACAACATTTAACAACTTTTTACATGGAACATTGACTAAGACAAGCTATATTCTCAGCCACATAACAAATGTAAAATAATTGAACTAAAATAAAGTAGACTCTCTGATCATAAAAGTATTGAACAAGAAGTCAAAAACAAATCAGTAACAGAAAGACCACTGGGAAAAAAATTCTAAATGTTTAGAAATTTTACAAAAGCAAATTAAACCTGGAAGAACATAATAAAGATGAAATTACAAATCAATAAACTTAAAAGAGAAAAACAATACATCAATCAACAAAACTAATAAAATAAAAGGCTGAGTATTTTTTTAAAAAATTAAAAATAGATAAAGTCTAGATAGACCTACAAAAGACAAAGGGGGAGGCAGAGAGAGAGGGAGAATGACACCAATTACCAATACCAGTAATGAAAGTAAGGCATCACTACTGATCCCACAGACATTAAAAAGACATAGATGATAATACTATCAAGTAAATACAGTTGCTGTGAAATTCAGTGCAACTGAAACTCACATACATTTCTGATGGGAGTGTAAAATGGTAGAGAAACTTTGGCACTTCGAAAAAGGGTTTTGGCAGTTTCTTCCAAAGTTAAACACACATTTATCACAGGATCAAGCAATCACTGTTCTGGATGCTTACCCAAACAAATTGAAAATACAAATCCACATAAAACCTCTAAAAAATGGTTATAGCAAGTATATTCATAATGGTCAAAAGCTAGAAAGAAGCTAAACACATCCATTAGTAGGTAGACAGATAAACCATCGTGAATCCCTACATAAGAAGCTCAGCAAGGAGATAACTGTTGTATGCAACAATATGGATTAAATTAAAACAATTACACAGTAAGTGAAAGAAGCCAGAGAGAGAAAGCTATATACTATGTGATTTTATTTATATGACATTCTAAAAAAGGCAAAACTACTGGTTTTGAAATAAATTGTTTCCAGTAGCTGTGGCTGGAAAATTTGATCCGTTTTGCCTGTTATTTGAACTTTATATAAATACAACAATATAGCATTTCTGTTTTTATAGGTCTATTTTTTTTTTTTTGGTCAGCATTGTTTGTGGTCTTCATTTATATTTTAGTCTATAGACAGAATTTTTCATTCTCATTGATGTATGGTATCTTAGTTTGTACATATGATACAATTTACATAACAAATAATTGACTGCTGCTGTCTCATACTAGCCTAACTGGCTAAAATTCTTACATAAGCCTTATTTATGTTTCACAAAACCTAATGAGTTTTCATTACCAAATCATCTCTTAAACAGACATTAGAATTCAGTATGTATCTATCAAATGCATTGACTTGTTTTGTGAAAAATATTAATTTCCCTTTATCATTTAGACAATTTGGGCTTCACCTCCAATTATTATCACATGTGCCTTGCCACTACCTACCCATTCCCAAGTTTGTTTTCTATGGAATTTCCTTTTCCTCTATATATTTCTAATTTAGAGTCAGAGATATGTTCATCCTTTTCATCTCTAAGAGTCAATAATTTCAAAATATTTGTCTTCCATATTGTGGTAGCCTTGGCACCCTCCCCAAACAAAATTCAAATATTGCTCAAAAATAAAGGAAAGGGGAGTGTTGGCTTTCAGTTCGAATACAATCTAGCTGGTGAATTCTGTCCCAAACAATGCCTGCAGTAAATCAAGGTATCTGGGCTACAAGGTAAAAGGTTTTAGAGGGTTACCTACAACTACTGTGTAGATAAAGCCACAGATAAGAGTGCTCATGTTACATGTAGAGGATCTGGCAGGAGTGGAATGAAAAAATCTTTTGAACCACACTGTAGGGAATGTTTATGAGTCACAGAAACCTGCACACATCAAGGTAACACAGTTAGATTTAAACTTGATTGAGTATTGAGTTTTTGCATTTTATTGTTGCAGTGAAAATCATGTCATGAATATACCATCTACTTCTCCACATAAGGATGTTCCTAATTAATCTGTTATTCAAAAGCTACCACTATTATATAAGTAACTGCATTTTTTTTCATGACATTGACTAAAGCCCAGAAACAGGCTCCTGTGTCCTAATTAATTTTTTTAAAGCCTTTTCCTCAGCAGGATGTTGCCTACCTGGATCTTTGAATGGAAGGATATTAATGAAGCTGCAATGCAGATGATTACATTGAAAGTGATGAAGAATTTATTAGGAAGACAGCCATCACAGGCTGTGTAGTATATGAGGCATAAAACTGCTATAAGTAATGACAGAATGTGGTTTAGGCAAGTAATGGGTAGCAGGGCTACAAAAGGAGAGCTTGGAGATATATTATTAAGTAATAAAGTTCCCATAAAAATTGAAATATGAGGTAGAAAGATTAACATGGTCATACAAGTCATCTTTAATGTTCATAGCCAAGTTCTGCCTTTTAGAAAGAGTAAACTGAATTTATGCCTGCGACAACATGTAAGTCAAAACCCTTATTTATACATTTCATGCAAATGACTGCAGACCTTTGGTTTAGTTACCAACTTAATGTTCAGTAGCATTTAAATTTACTACATTAACATTAGATCAGGAGCTGTATTTCTACTTGTCATGTTGCTAATGTTTGCAGGTCATGGCATCAATAGACTGTGGTTTACAGATCCCCTGCATTGCAGTGCTAGCCCCAAATCTACAAACAAAGGATTTTCTATTTTGTTTTTCCTCCTTAAACTGAGTCTAGATGTATTCTCATTCATTCAAAAATAATGGTCTAATATTATTAATTGATGCTTACATCTGTTCTTATGGCATGACCACTTCCATAGAGGGAATGCACAGTGCTCTAATTAAGGGCATGGGCTTTTGACAGAGGTAGACCTCAGCTAAAACCCTGATGCTCACCAGCCTGGTTACCATGGTCAACTTACTTAAGAATATTTGCCTCGTGTTTCTCATCTGTATAAGAGATGTAACAATGCCAATGTCATCAGATTATTATAACAAATAATGTACATACATATAGCTAGCCTATGGTAAGTAGTAAAGCAATTATTATCACTATAATTAATATCAATACATTCTAGGTATTTTCATAATGGATATTGGCATTGCAGTTCTGGATGAGCAGCAAAGTACAATTTATCCATCAGAAATTCTCATCCCAGCTTTATTTCTAAAGTTAAAGTTCTGAAGGTTAACTTGTATCTCTAAGGTATGTAATTAAATTGACAGCTATTAGGATTTGACCCAAATGCTTTCAGAAAATTCTTGTTTATAATTTTTCAGAAGTGGGTATAAAATAGGCATATAATCTAAAGCAAAATTGGATCTTAAGAGAAAAAACAGATAAATATTTACCAAACATTCTATTCTGAATTTAAAATGTCTCTTATTTAAAGTCAATCACATAGAGAATGGGATCAAGATAGTCATTTTAAGTAGATAGTCACAGGGAAATTAATGAGAAAATGACATCTTAGACATTGCCTGAAAGAAGGGAAAACACAAATTGTGTAAGACTCAAAGGAAAAAAAACATTTCAGGTAAAGGGAATAGCCAGTGTCAACACTCTACTATGGAAATAGAAGCCTACCACAGATGAGTGGGAGAAGATTACCATGAGCGCAGGTGATCAGGTGTGCACTGTCTATGGAAAAGTGTACAACAGTGATAAAATTGATTACAATCGCATTATCACCATGCACTGACAATTGTAAACAACATCAGTGATAAAATATTTCATGAAAAAAATGTGTTAGTCTAAGTTCTAAAAGAATTGCTGTAATTTCTATTAAATGAGGTAGACTGCTTCCATCAGCCCCTCTTTCGTATGTCACTTTGTGGGACCATATCAGAAAGGAACAGCAAGAGGGCAAATGTGTCTGATCAGATTGAATGAAAGGAAGAGTGGTAGGTGAAGGCATCAATAAAAAAATATCATAGCTAGAATGTGAACGGCCTTGGCCTCTGTGAGGACTTTGGTTTTTACTCTATGTAAAAGGAGAAGCCTTTGGCTGAATTATACCAGAGGACTTTCAAGATGTTCCTCATGTTTCAACAAACTGATTGCAATGTTGAAAGCAGAGAGTGGAGGGGGTGGTGGAGAATGTCTGTGGCAGCAAAAACAATAAGTGACAATTACTGTGACTACCTTCTCTTCAGCTCATTGGTGGAAGATGGATCACTTACCCTAAATACTATGAAATGGTCAAATACATGACAGCTAAGATTGATGGCAGTTTATTCGTCACACATACAGCCCAGGAGAGGAGCACACCACACACCATGCAGGCCCACATGGAGGTGGCATTCAGGAACCTACGGCAGGGGGCTGTGGGACTCATTGTAGTACCAAATGAGTGATATGCGCCCTATGTTTTTCTGGAGGATGTGATCAGTTTGTTTGAATAACTTTATAAGCTGGCTGGGAAGTGAAACCTAATACATTGAGATTCATTTGGGGGTGCAGCTGGTCTGATACAGGAAATAGCTGGGTGGGGATCTTTCCCATTGGGTATGGGGCATATACAACAAGATCAGAGGAACTCACATTTAAGCCTTTAGGGCCCAGTGGCACTCAGAGATGTCAAGGCAGGACTTGATACTTCACTCTTACAATACAGTGATAGTGTGGGATAGAGGGGAAGTGGTGAAACTAGTGAGAAGTGAATACATGCTGAATGTGTTTGGAAGGTAGCGCCAACAAGAGTTGTGAAGGAATTGAATGTGGTGTCTGAAAGGGAGGAGTCAAGTATGACACTAAGGTGTTAAATTATACAGCAAATGGAAAGACAGAGTGCACATTTACTGTGAAGAGAAAAATGTAGGAGTAGATTATGGCATATCCATACAACTGAATACCATGCAGTTGTAACACACACTGAACAAATACGTTACGTACAGACATAGAAATATCTTGAGATACAGTAAGTGAAAGAAACAAGGTATGTGGTATCCAATATGACATTTAGAATTTGCATTAAAAAGAAAGAGAAAAAAGATATTAACATTGGCTTATATGTACATTTAAAAATAGTGGCTATAAAACACAAAAATAAGTAATGAGTTACCTGTTGAGGGAGAGGATAGAAACTAAATGGAATCTATTTACTACATTTTTAGTAGCTTCTGAAGTTTGTACAATGTGAGAGCATTTTTACTTTAAAATAATTAAGCAGTCAGAAATTCTCTTTTAAGAAGGTATATAGCTGACAGTCCCTGATACAGTATCTTCCAAAACTATTATCTGTTGGAGAAACAGTAATTATATTATTCATTGTCACAAGAAGGAGGAGGAGTAAGAGCAGGAGGAGAAGAAACAATAACAACAATTATAACAACAACAACATACTCAAACTTAAGACTAAGAAAAAAATGGAAACTCATTGCTGAATTATAAATATGACAATGTGTTATCTCTTGCTATAAATTGGAGATACATTAACACTAACATGACTGATAAAATCAGACAGAGAGACAAAATTATTGGCTCATGTATGTATTACTTTGAAAGATAATCACCTGAAAACCAGAAGAAAAGAATAAACTTTGCATCGTGTGGCTGCTGGTAAATGTTCAACAAACCATTCAGCAGGGACAGAGGATTGTAGCTCTGAGTCTCTTATTTGTAACATTTAACAGTTTCCTCCATGGACATACTTCCATCATGGCTGATTTCAAGCTATCAACATGACCTCACTTATTTTTTCTCTTATACAGATTTTGACATTTTTTTTGTGTGTAAAAGTAAATTTTATTTTCTGTTTTTAAGTGATATAATAGCAGATAAATTCATATTGTCATTTCATTCCATGTCTATCATTATCAACAAGTTTCAAAATACTGGATTTAAAACAATAAGATTTTATAACTAGGTGATTTTGGAAACCTACTTTTTTTTATTATACTTTAAATTCTGGGGTACATGTGCAGATCGTGCAGGATTGTTCCGCAGGTAATCACATGCCATGGTGGTTTGCTGCATCCATACCCCTGTCACCTACATTAGGTATTTCTCCTAATGTTATCCCTCTCCAATCACCCCATCCCCTGCTATCCTTCCCCAGTGTGTGATGTTCCCCTCCCTGTTTCCATACATTCCCATTGTTCAACACCCATTTATGAGTTTTTTCTTATTTCAAAATTACCTCTATTAACATTTCTTGCACAGAAATATTAACAGAGGCAGGTCTACTGGCCACAAATTCCATCAAATTCCTTTTCATTTTACTGACAAAGTATTTATTTCTCCTTCACTTTTGAAGGGTAATTTTTCTGGTTCCCAAATTCAAGGCTGTTAGTTTTCTATTTCAATACTTTAAATATTTCACTCCCCTCATCATAATTGCATGAAATTCCCTGTCTAATAATTCCATCATTTCTGTCATATCTAGGTCTGGTTCTGATGCTTGCTTGGTCTCATCATACTGTTTTTCTGTCTTTCAGCACACTTTGTAATTTTCTGAAAAGTTGGTCTTAATATGCTGAGTCAAAAAAAGAAAACAGTGGTAAATAGTTCCTTCGTATGACATTTTCTGTTTATCTGCGTAAGATTTATTTGGTGCTTATTGTTTGCTGTAGCTATCAGTATTAGAGGCCAAAATTTCTTCTGGTTTCCTTGGTTTTGTTTCCCCTTTTATCTCTGGGTTTTTCTAAGGACTTGTTTTTAAATAGGATTTGAGACAGGTGTTTCTTTAACGTGTGTCGCCCTGTTATTAAACAGGAGCATTACTGATGTGGTGGTAGAATGTAGAGAAAGGAAAGTGTTCTGCAGCCCCATGATTAGGTCTCCGTCTTTTGGTAAGACTGTTTCCCAGGCTGTGACCTCATTAGTGTTTCTCAGTTTTTCCCTTCTTGGGTAAGTCAGAAAGACTAGAGAGGGCTGTATTTTGATATTCTTTATCTGGTCATATGTTGTTTTCTAAATTTCTTGGTTCTTTAAATATAGTTTCCATTAGATATTTTAAACATAGTTTTAATAGCTGCTTTTATTGATAGCCTTTGTTACTGACAAAATAGTTTGTATAATGTACTTTATTTCTTTACATGTTTCATAATTTGTGTTGAAAACAATAAATTTTCCTTAAAATAATGTGTCATATCTGGAAACCAGAAATCTTCCTCCAGCATTTGTTTTTGTATCTGCAATTTGTGTAGTGACTTTCCTGAGATAATTCTACAATATCTACATTATTTTATTGTGCATCCACTGAAGTAACTGTTCATTTAGCTTAATAGCCAGATAATAATTGGAAAAAGATTTTTTTAAATACCTTAAACAAATAAGCCTCCAAAGTTTTTGCAAAAGTCTCTGTGTATGTATCACGGCATCCCTTTAAACCTCAGGAAGGGCGTGGTGCAATGGCTCATGCCTGTAATCCCAGCATTTTGGGAGGCTAAGGTGGGCAGATCACAAGGTCAGGAGATCAAGACCATCCGGGCTAACAAAATGAAACCCCTTCTATACTAAAATTACAAAATATTAGCTGGACATGGTGGCACATACCTGTAGTCCCAGCTACTCGGGAGACTGAGGCAGGAGAATCACTTGAACCTGGGAGGCGGAGGTGGTAGTGAGCCAAGATCACACCACTGCAGTCCAGGCTGGGTGACAAAGTGAGACTCTGTTTCCAAAAGAAAAAAACAAACCTCATTAAGACATTTCCAACTCTGCCTTAGCCTTCTCTTGCTGCTTCTGAAGAGCCTCCAGGCCATCTTAAAGGAAAGTTTAGGACCTTCTGGGCCTTTCCTCAGCATGTATGCAGCTTTGGTATGTACCATCTTACACATGCATGTGGACTTCTACTTTTCCAGAAATCTGCTGGAGCTTTTCAAAGCCCCTTTTGACATCTCATACTCAGGTTTTTTCCTTGAATTTTATTTTTTGAGCTTCTTCTTAGCCCAGACTGGTAATGTTACCTCAGACAGGTTGGTGTTAAACAATTGCCACTGATTGCTTTTGAAAATTATTATATGGGTAGGACTGTGTGGACAGAGTAAAATCTCTGTCAGGTCAAATAGAAACAAACCTGATTAGGTCTTTACAGAGATCTGCCAGGAAATCAAACAGTGATAATTTTATTTGTAGGGTGCTTTTGGAGAGATCTACCCAGTGGCTGCTACATTATTGGTTTTCACAGCTATATTAGTTGTGAGACTACTGACTTTGAAGACTACCACCAACGTGGGAAAGGAGTTAGGGGAGTCAGGGAAAGTTAAAGCTCCACAAGGTTTGCTTCTTATCAACATTCAGCCATTTTGATGAGTAATTGTTCCTTGGATTGTTGCAAGACTTTGGTTAATCTCTGGAGTTCTGAACATAATCATTTTGACAATTTTTGCCCGTGTTCTCAATACTTCTATGGAGAAATGGAATTTGGAAGAGTTTAGTCTGCCATTCCAGAAGTCAAGCTCCCCCTGCTTTATTTTTTCACAGCAGTTATCAGAGTACTTTTATCAAGTTCTCATCTGAAATGAAAATACTGATTATCTCATTGCTTATTCTTCACTTCCAATTAGAATTTAAGCTATAGGAACATAAGTATTGTTTGTCTTGTTTACTTTTCCATCTGTCAGGAATTGTGAAAGGTCTGTGATTTTACACTAACCGCTACTTATCAAATTAGCCTTTTACAGTCTTATGGATGCTGGCAGAAGACATAGACTTCTGGTTCAGTGACAATGGACTCCATTACTCACTGAACAGCAAGAAGCATAAATGAATGTTTGTATCAATTCCCCTTGCCTCTCAAGTCCCACAAGAATAATGCATTACAACCCAGGTAGGTACTATGTACATGGTGAATTTGCATCACAGATGAGTATATTAGCCAGGGTTCTCCAGAGGGACAGGACTAATAGAATAGATGTATATATGAAGGGAAGTTTAATAAGAAGTATTGGCTCACATGATTACAAGGCGAAGTCACAAAATAGCCTGTCTGCAAGCTGCGGAGCAAGGAAGCCAGTCTGAGTCTCAAAACCTCAAAAGTAGGGAAGCCGATAGTGCAGCCTTCAGTCTGTGGCCAAAGGCCTGAGAGCCCCTGACAAAGCACTGGTAGAAGTCCAAGAGTCCAAAAGCTGAAGAACTTGGAGTCTGATGTTCGAGGGCAGGAAGTATCCAGCATGGGAGAAAGATGAAGGCTGGAAGACTCAGCAAGTGTGGTCCTTCCAATTTCTTCTGCTGCTTTATTCTAGCTGCACTCATAGCTGATTAGATGGTGCCCACCCGGACTGAGAGTGGGGCTGCCCCATCAGTCCACTGACTCAAATGTTAATCTCCTTTGGCAACACCTTCACAGACACACCCAGGAACAATACTTTACATCCTTCAATCCAATCAAGTTGACACCCAGTATTAACCACTACAATAAGAAACCTTCAAATAAAGAACTCAAATATTTTGCAATCAGCTACAAACAAACCTGTCCTTTGCCCTGGGGGGGCAAACATTATTTTTCCTTTTTTTAATATTTTTATTTTTTTCCATATATAGAATTAGTATTTTTATTATACTTTAAGTTTTGGAGTACATGTGCAGAACATACAGGTTTGTTACATAGGTACACATATGCCATGGTGGTTTGCTGCATCCATCCCCCTCATCATCTACATTAGGTATTTCTCCTAATGCTATCCCTCCCCAATCCCCCCACCCCCTGCTATCCCTCCTTTAGGCCCCCACCCCCCGACAGACCATGATGTATGAGGTTCCCCTCCCTGTGTCCATGCGTTCTGATTGTTCAACACCCACTTATGAGTGAGAACACGCGGTGCTTGGTTTTCTGTTCTTGTGTCAGTTTGCTGAGAATGATGGTTTCCAGCTTCATCCATATCCCTGCAAAGAACATGAACTCATCGTTTTTTATGGCTGCATAGCATTCCATGGTGTATATGTGCCACATTTTCTTTATCCAGTCTATCACTGATGGGCATTTGGGTTGGTTGACAGTCTTTGCTATTATAAAGAGTGCCACAATAAACATACATGTGCATGTGTCTTTATAATAGAATGATTTATAATCCTTTGGATATATACCCAGTAATGGGATTGCTGAGTCAAATGATATTTCTATTTCTAGATCCTTGAGGAATTGCCACACTGTCTTCCAAAACATTATTTTTCTTGTATAACAAATCGATTTTTTTGTCCTGCGGGGAGGCATTATCTACCTTCCAAAGCTACTTACTATACAAATGTCTTTGAAAATACAGTCTGGAACAAATTCTTTCACTACATCTGCTTGCAAGATATGCAGAAACACAAGGAACCCATGGAGAATTGGTTCCCAAAATCATCCCATGCCTTAAACATTATATGATACAATGTACAAATTCAATAGATATCTTTTGAGTAAAGCCCACAGGAATTTCTATTTTTAACAATATATTCTATCTCCACAAATAAGATAAACAGTTTTGTATATCTTGGATATAAAAGGAAGTCATAAATAAGAAGCTAAGAATCAAAACTTGTATGAAGATTTGCTACAGGAGAGTGGCAAGTGGAAATTATAAAACTATATTGGCATTCTCATCTGTAAATAGAAATTATAAATTCACCTGTTAACTTTTCAAAGGATCTCCCAAAGTCATCTCCCTTAGTCCTCTGTTGTCTCAATCTGAAAAGGATATACTGCTATGTTTTACGAAGGCAAGAACATTTAGTTTAACCATGCAGCTGAGGTCTTTTATGCTTATCTTATGCAACTCCTTGATATTATATAAAAAGTAGATAATTTAAAAGCCTGGAATTCAGCTTCTTTGTGAACAAATGGGAAAATATTCAGTTTACTTTCTATCTCAGTCTTCTCCCATTCCCAGACTCCTAACTTAAAAAGAGTAAAAGTTAAATGTTGGCCTTCAAGGTAGAAGGAGACGGAGTGGGACTTTTGGCCAGGCTTTTCCTGAGTCCTTCAGATCAAAATCCTTTAGACAAAAGAGATCCACACACTAGTCCAGTCACTCTCTTTGGCATTCCTACCTGAGACTTGGAGCCAAATCCTTATATTAAGCCATACATAAAATCCCCCGCAGCCTTGCTTTGCCCTTTGAAAGAGGCAGATGGTTAAGAACAGGATCTGATTTTCAGGACCTTTTATGTAAAAATATCTATTGGCAGTCTAATTCTGTGCAATACTCAGCACATAATGGATTTTTTTAAGAAGAACAACTATGAAAGAGATGGTTTCTGTGTCTTGCAATCATTTTCTGTATCCTGCCTCATGTTTTTTAAAACAAGTAGAAAATGCTATAAAATAGTTATTTACATAATTTAGCAAATAGCAAACGTAACAGTGCTTTTTTCATATCTATATAGTTTTATCTTCAAGAATATTATGCCATTTTCAGTTACAAATTACTTTAGATATATTATACTGCCTTTCCTTGGTATATTTAAAATTCATATAATTTTGGTTGTTGCTTATTTTGTTTTGTCATTGAGTTGGATTCATTTTGTTATTCTGAGAAATACACTTATATTGTGGATCATTTAGATGTTCCCAGTACAGCTAGCTAGTCTGACATTTAAATTGCTTATTTCAGTAGTTTGTTTTGAAATCATAAATGTCTAAATTTTTTTATTTAACTTTTATTGAGATTTCTTGTTTTTCCTTGTGAATGTATTTCTCATATCAGTAATATTCTCTGGAATAATTCTAATTTTATTGCTGAGACTAGTTTTTATATTTTTATTTTTTTAAAAATTCACACAAACCAATTATTTATCACTCACATTCAAATGTTTGCAATTACTTTTAAATTAGTTGCTTCTTGTAGTAAAAGGTATGATTATCTTCAGTGCTCAAAATATCAAACTGAATAATCACTGCATGACATTACAGTATTTTTATATTCTCTACTTTTATTCCTCCTGCATTTGACCTTATGTTTAACCATAAATATACCACAAACTCCTTAACAAAATCTTGAAATGGTTAATGATTAAATAAATAATTAAAAAGCAAAGACAAAAGAGACATGTTTCCTCATGATCTTTTGTAGTCAATATTTTTCTGTTCCTCAAAGGACAGTTAAAATATTCTAACAAATCTACACTTGCTTTGCTTAGTAAAGCCACTTTTGCATGTAATAGAGAAATATTTTTAGCAATTTAGAATTTAATTTCTGATTTTAAAAATTCAACCCTACTATAGTTCCTAGATAATAATAGACCATCAAAAATATTAGAGTAACGATTGCTTTGTTAGCCACACTTACTGTACTGTAAGTGCTTTATATCATTTTCTCTACATTTCCTACTGGTTCTACATAATAATTTTCCCATTTTTTCCGACAAAAATTTGAGACTCAGATTGTACCATTTATGGTAGATAAACCAGAAACTAAACTCAAGTCTTTTCATTTCCAAAGCTTATACTCTTTCAATATACCATGCCACAAATTTCTGTGCATCTTAATTTGAAACAAACTATAAAGAAAACTTGAACAATCATTTTTTTGATGGCCAAGTTATTTTTTTTAAATATGAGAGATTTTTCCTATTTGGTTCAACTTTAACTGTCTTTTTCAATTTTAAAATTTTCTAAAAAGTAGCAGAGGTAGAAAAACACTGAAATAGGGACATCACTTGTGAAGTCTCCTCTTATGAAAATACTATTTATAGCTTGCAAAATATTTAGTTAGCAAGAGATAACTTGCCTTCTTACTATGCAGAGAGTGCTGCATTTTCTGTGACTGACCTTCTTTTGCATTTCAGCCACGATTAAAATCATGACGATTTTGCTGTCAGGCCCACTCCCATGACTCTTCCCCACCTTAGCCCAAACCAGTAAGCCCTGCAATTTCTTTTTAAAATATCTTATTAGGTGAGAGATACAGTTTGAATCTAAGATCAAAAGATATGCTAAAAAGAAAGAATCCTGTTTTTTTTTTTTTTTTTTTTTTTTTTTTTTTTTTTTTTTTTTTT
>CAUYQU010034148.1:0-16420 GCA_963574635.1 Cheracebus regulus
TTGTATGATTATCTTCACAACATTAGTTATTTAATCCTTTGAACTAAGCATGCTTAAGAGTGTGTTGCTTAATTTCTTATCTTTTTTTGTTTTTGAGACAGAGTCTCTCTCTGTCACCCAGGCAGGAGTGCAGTGGCGTGATCTTGGCTCACTGCAACGTAATTTCTATATATTTGTGAATGTTTCAGTTTTTTCTATTATTGTTCTATACTCTCATTCAATTTTGGTCATAGAAAGTAATCCATATTATTTCAGCTTTAAAAAATTTGTTAAGACTTCTTTTTTGGCCTAACAGGTGATCTAGCAAGAAAAATTTGATATGAGCCTTTGAGAAGGGTGTGTATCCTGATGTTTAGGAGTATTCTCTATAACTCTGTTAGGAATAACAGTTTTATGCTACCTTCAGTTCCTCTTTTCCCTTACTAATGTTCTGGCTTGTCTTACTATTATTACAGGAAGTGGGTATTGAAATACCCTACTATAATGATATTGCTTTCTATGTGTTTGTTTAATTCTGTCAGTATTTGCTTTACATATTGGGAACCCTGTGGCTTGGCATTGTGGCTCATGCCTGTAACCCCAGCACTTTGGGAAGCCAAGGCAGGTGAATTGCCGTGGCAACACAGTGAAACCCTGTCTCTACTAAAATACAAAAAAACATTAGGCGGGTGTGGTGGTATGCTACTCCCAGCTATTTGGGCGGCTGAGACAGGAGAATTGCTTGAACCTGGGAGGCAGAGGTTGCAGTGAGCCGATATCTCACCACTGCACTCCAGCCTGGGCCACAGCGAGATTCCGTCTCCTTCCAGACTTACACATATAGAAATTGTCATAGGTTCCCAGTGAATGAATCTGTGATTGTTTAATGTAGTTCTTGGTCTCTTTGGAGTTTCTACTTCAAGTACATTTTATAAAATATGACAGTTTTTAAAATAAACTTCAAGTACATTTTATAAAATATGACAGTATCTTATGTGATATTATTTTTACTTCTCTCACTTGGCTAATATTTACCTGAAATTTTGATTTCCATCTTGCCACTTTCAGTCTTCTTTTATCATTAGATCTTCACTGACTCTTGGAGAAAGGCAAGTTGGAGCTTGATTTTTAAATTTTTTATTATAAATCCCTTTATTGAAAGTATGTCTCTTGATTGGAAAGTTAAATTTATATATATTTTGATAATTTTCTGAAAGAAAAACACTAATGTTGTTTTATTATTTAATTTTTATATCTTTGTCCATCATTTTCTGTTTTGCTTTGTGTGTTTGTGTTTTAAATTTTTGTATTGTTATGCTTTCACTTCTTTGTGTGTGTGTGTGTATATCTGTACAGATGTGTTCTTTGTGGTACCTTCGGTATTAAAAATTTCTCAACAGTAAAAGTGTGTGTGTGTGTGTGTGTGTGTGTGTGTGTGTGTATTTTCTAAGATGGAGTTTCACTCTTTGTTGCCTGGACTAGAATACAGTGGCACCATCTTGGCTCACTGCAACCTCTCCCTCCCAGGTTCAAGTGATTTTCCTGCCTCAGCCTCTTGAGGAGCTGGGATTCCAGGTGTCCACCACCACACCCGGCTAATTTTTGTATTTTTAGTAGAGACAGGGTTTCACCATGTTGGCCAGGCTGGTCTCGGACTTTTCGCCTCAGCTGATCCTCCCGCCTTGGCCTCCCAAAGTGTTTGGGTCACAGGCGTGAGCCACCGCGCCTGGGCAAAACAATATATTTGAATGTGGTAAAACATTAACTTCAGTTGCATACAAAAATTCTTCCTCATCACATCTGCCCTCAACTTTGTTATTCATGTTGCTAATTATATCTTATGTTGTATATTCATTAACAGATTTCTATAATAATTTCTATGCTTTTATCTTTCAACTTTTAGACAATAATTAAACATGTTTTCTCCACCACTGTGATAATTCTAAGCAATTTTATTTTTGTATATATGCATATCATTCCCAGAAAGTTATGTATTTTCATATGATTATGTGTTGTTTTCTTGCATCATGTTATTTTCAGCAGAAGGAACTCCTTTCAGTATCTTTGATATATAGGATATATGTAGGGTATACACAGTGCCAATATACTTCCTCAGGATTTGGTTATTTTGGAATGTGTTTTACTTTTTATTTGGTAGGACAGTTTTGCTGACTATTATATTCACTTGACAGCTGTTTTTCTTCAGGATTTTGAGAATGTCACACAGTTTACTTCTAACCTGTAATGTTCTTACTGATAAATTCATTGGTTATTATATAAGACTGTGCTTATAAATGTCACATCACTTTTGTCTTGCACCTTCTAAGATTCTCTTGTCTGTGACTTTTACAATTGTGCTATATATATTTTTGTTATAATTATCTTCTGTGTATATCCTAGTTTGCTGAACTTCATTTTTATATTTTTTTACTTTTATAATTTTTCAGTTATATTTTTATCTCTACAATTTTTGTTTTTGTAACAATATTAGTATTTTTATTATCCTCTTTTTTTTTTTTTAGATGGAATTTTGCTCTTGCCCAGGCTGGAGTGCAGTGGCACAATCTTGACTCAGTCCCTACAAATTCTGCCTCCCAGGTTCAAGCGATTCTCCTGCCTCAGCCTCCCGAGTAGCTGGGATTACAGGCATGCACCACCATGCCCGGCTAATTTTGTATGTTTAGTAGAGATGGGGTTTCGCCATGTTGGACAGGCTGATTTTGAACAACTGACCTCAAGTGATCCACCCGCCTCAGCCTCCCAAAGTGCTGGGATTACAGGTGTGAGCCACCACACCTGGCCCAGATAATATTTTTCAAAACAAGTTCTTAGCTTATTGTATGTCTCCCAACCGCCCAGGATGTCACCCAGGCTGGAGTTCAGTGGTGTGAGCATGGTTTACTGCAGTCTCAACCTCCCAGGTTCAAGTGATCCTCCTGCTGCAGCTAGCATGGTGGAGTGCATCGGTAGTCTCAACCAACTGGGAGACTGAGGCAGGAAGACTGCTTGAGCCCAGGAGTTAGAGGCTTCAGTGAGCTACGATTGAAGCCTGTTTAGATCAATAATTCTTTCTGTAGTCCCCGTGTAGCTGGGACTATGGGCATGGGCCACCATGCCTGGCTAATAATTTACATTGTATTTTTTGTAGAGATGGGGTGTCCCTATCTTGCCCAGTCTGGTTTCAAACTCCTGGGCTCAAGCCATCTTCCTGCCCTGGCCTCCCAAAGTGCTGGGATTACAGGTGTAAGCCACAACACCCAGCCTCCCAGGTGGTTTTCATGCCCAGGAATGTTTGAGAACCGTTATGTAAATTCTAGTAAGCCTTAAGAAAATCAAAGCAAAATGACAATTTAAATGTCATCATCTGCCCTAGAATAGTTTTGTCAATTTTAAGAGGAAGTTAAAGAGAAAAAAAATTGTGTGGCTTTATTTTGTATTTGGTTTAAACTAATTTATTATTTATTTTGAGACCAAGTCTCGCTCTCTTGCCCAGGCTGGAGTGCAGTGGTGCAATCTCAGTTCATTGCAACCTCCGCTTCTCAGGTTCTGGCAATTCTCCTGCCTCAGCCTCCAGAGTATCTGGAATTACAGGCACCTGCCACCACACCCAGCTAATCTTTGTATTTTTAGTAGAGACAGGGTTTCACCATGTCAGCCGAGCAGGTCTCAAACTCCTGACCTAAGGTGATCCGTCCGCCTCAGCCTCCCAAAGTCCTGGGATTACAGGCGTGAGCCACCACACCTGGCTGTTTTAAATTTTTTAGGAGACAGAGTCTTGCTCTGTTCTCCAGGCTAGAGAGTAGTGGGATGATCACAGCTCACTGCAGTATCAAACTCCTGGGCTCAAGTGATTCTCAGCTTCCCAAGTAGCTAGGACTACAAATGCATAAATAATTAGCCTGCATTCCACCCAGGCTAATTATTATTATTATTGTTTTTGTACAGACTAGGGTCTCACTATGTTGCCTAGGCTGGTCTCAAACTCCTGGGCTAAAGCAATCTTCTTGCCTTAGCCTCCCAGAGTGTTGGGATTATAGATGTGAGCCACTGTGCTCAGAAGAAAAGATATAGAAAGAAAAGACGAAGAGAATAAAATACATAAATACACTCACCTGTTTCAGGTGTTTTATGAAAAAACGGAGAACTCCAAGACTGCCAGTACCTTTTGCCTGTTTCTTGACATCTCACTTGAAATACATACTTAATGTTTGGCTCCAAGTAGAATTCTGACTGCTCCACATATGTAAAATTGGTGTCAAATTCTTTAACCTAAAATTGATGGACAACAATAATAAAATATGGTGTGCTTTTAAAACAATTATTTTATTTAGCAGAAATGTATGGAGCACCTATTATGTTCCAAGCTCTCTTCCAGATCCTAGGAAAACAAAGTGTACTTTATGTAAAACATGGCTGTACATAATCAAATATTGTCTTAAACATTAGAAGTGAAATACAGACTGCTTTTTTTGAGATGGAATCTCACTTTGTCCCCCACGCTGGAGTGCGATGGTGCTATCTCGGCTCACTGAAACCTCCACCTCCCAAGGTTCAAGTGATTCTCCTGCCTTACCCGCCTGACTAACTGGTATTACAGGCGTGTACCACCACACCCAACTAATTTTTTGTATTTTTAGTAAAGACAGGTTTCACCATGTTGGCCAGGCTGGTCTTGAATTTTTTTTTTTTTTTTTTTTTTTTTAAAGATGGGGTTTCACCGTGACGGCCAGGCTGGTCTTGAACTCCTGACCTCAGGTGATCCACCCACCTTGGCCTCCCAAAGTGCTAGGATTACAGGCGTGAGCCACCGCACCCAGCCTGGTCTTGAATTTTTGACTTCAAGCGATCCACACGCCTCGGCCTCCCAAAGTGCTGGGATTACAGACATGAGCCACTGTGCCCAGTTCACACTGCTTTATGTTTGACAACTGTCTCAAATCTCAAGAAAGTCCAAATGTAATATTAATATTATATATGTATTTATATGTGTGTATATTTATGTGTGTGTGTGTGTGTGTGTGTGTGTGTGTGTGTGTGTGTGTGTGTATTTTTTAAGACAAGGCCCCACTATGTTGCCCAGGCTTGAGTGCAGTGGCTTGATCACAGCTCACTGCAACCTTCAACTCCTCCTGGGCTCAAGCGATCCTCCAACATCAGCCTCCCGAGTAGCTGGGACTACAGGCATGTACTATCAAGCTTGGATAATTTTTAATTTTTTTTCTGTAAAGACAGGGTCTCATTATATTGCACGGGCTAGTCTCCTAGGCTCAAATGATCCTTCCACCTTGGCCTCCCAAAGTGTTGGGATTACAGGCGTAAGCCATCATAGCCAGCCTTAATTTGGGAATATATTCTTAATTTTGGAATATATTCTTTTAATGAGATGGGGAAATGGGCAACCTGATAGCAACTGTTTGAATTCCCCTCTACCCTGCAGCTGGATATTTAGATCAATAATTCTTCCTGAATGATGAAATAATTTTACTTGCTAATGATGACTTTCAGAAAAAAAATACCTATAAGCAAAGCTGTAAATTTGTCCTCATTGCAGGATTTTGCAGATTCTAAAAGGCCCAATAATGTATCTATGTGTATGTATCAGAGAAAAATTAAAATATTAAGAATGTTGAACTGAGAAATTCAATGGAGGATAAAGAAAATAGCTGAGGAATAAACACAAAAATCTTTTTTCCCTGGAGCATTGTACTCTGCTATAAAACATAATGAAAAATGAGCCCCACACAAGCTGTTTCAGTTGGCAGAAAGAAACCAAGGCATTTTTTGTACAGCATCTTTAGTATGTTCTAGTAAGTGATTTACTGGAAAAAGTGAAGCATGATTGAAAGGCAGACATAAAATATGTCAATATGACTAGAAACGCATTTATGCAACAACTAGGTGAAAGCAGTTATCAGGTACTCATGAAAGAGAAAGTTAGAAGGATTGAGATTAAAAAAAAAAAAGAACAAGGTGTCAACCTCATTCAGGGATACTTCCCTTTAAAACCCAAACTTAACATTAATCTTTAAAATTTGCAATGCACTGAAAATGTAAAATTCATGAAAATATTTGTTTGGAGGACATCATCTGCCCTAGAATAGTTTTGTCTTTTGAGACATGGCTTATGGAAACTCTGAATGATAGTTTTCAAACTCTGAATGAAAGATATCATTCAGAGTTTCCATAAGCCATGTCTCTATTCATGGCCCTGGAAATTTTCTGCAATGTTATAACTGGCGGGTGTCTGAGGTCTCCTAGGATCTAGAGAAATTTTACTTACTGTGCCAAAGATTTGACTTTCAAATGCACTCTGCTTCATATTAGTGTCTCTTGTAAGGAAGCTGTTATTCTCCAACATGTTTCTTACCATTACATTTATAGATAAGTCCTCTTGAAGGAAAGAAATACCCTAAAGTATAGCCAGAATTCAGAAATAGTAAGAACAATGTTATGGAACTGTTATCAGCTGTTTACACCATAAGGCAGACCAGGTATAAACTGATGCCTCAGGATAATATCTTCGGAGGCTAAAATGAATACTGAAAGAGCTGGACTTAACTGAGTGCCTCTGTAAAGAATATAATTTCAAGAGTGCAAGAAATTTTGAAATAATTCCATTCTACTTAGAGCCTCAATTCTGAAAGTTGGGGGTCATTGAAACTTCATGTTCATCAGTTTGAGATCTCTCTTTTCTTAGGCTAAACATAAGTTCCTGGGAGCATCCTTGGGTGGAGGGAAAAAGAATCTCCAACCTAGTTAGAGTTCTATCATTCCTGCCTTCCCCAATCATCAATTTGGGACATGGTGAAGGATGAGAGGGTCCTTGGTAACCCACCAGTGTCTAAATCCTCGGTTTCTCACTTTAGACTACCCTACAATCTCCCCCTCTTTCTGCCCAAGTAATTTTCATCCAGTGTTTGGTAGAGGAGGGAAATGGGGTGGTGACTGCGAAACTTATTTGTGACTAATCAAATGTTCTTCCAATTTTCTGTCTTATACCAACTCTCAGACCTGGAATGCCAAAGCCAAGGATTTATCTTTGCTATCTGTATGCTGCTCTGTCAGCCCTTCCAGGAAAAGAATAAATACTTGGTTTTGTGCCGCCTAAGAATGGTTTTCTCATTTTTAAATGGTTGAAAGAAACATTTTAAAGACAACTTCATGATGCATGGAAATTATGTGAAATTCAAATTTCAGTGTCCAAAAATGAAATTTTATTGGAATAGACTATGCCCATTCATTTACATAATTGTCTATGACTGCTTTTATGGTACAAACATAAAGCAGTTGAGACAGAAATCTTATGTTCTGCAAAGCCTAAAATATTTAACATTTGTCCCTTGAATAAAAAGTTTGCTGAGACCCTGGGCTAGCTTAATTAAAGAAATGAGTCACCAATAATCCACTTACTTGAACATACAGCTAAGATTTCCTGCCTCTGTCACTAAAATTGGACACCACTGAAGACGAATAATCATAGTAATAGCTAATGTTTCAAAATATTATCTACATGAACTTGACATTATAAAAATCAATGGAGATGCAAAAAATAATCGGGGCACATCCTTGCTTTCCATTTTATAGTTAAAGGATAGAGAAACAGAAGTATAAACAGGCAATGTAGCAAATGCCCCTGAAATAGAGTATAGGGAAGTAGGAGTGGATTGCTGTTGGCAACTGGGAGCGCAATTTTTGACCTGAATTTGAGGGACCTGGGAGGCAGTCCATAAAGATACCAACAAATAGCTAGAAATGTAGTCTTTCATGGGAGTTGGGAGGGCTCCAAGTTCTAGCCTACATACAGGTATAGCTGAGGCCTTGGGAGTAGATGAAAGGAGTAAGAAAGAGAGGAGAGTGAGATGGTAGGTATGAAGGGAATGTCAATGTCCAGGGAATTGGCGGAAAAAATAATTTATAAAAGAAAGGGCAGCCAGATATATTGATAGAAGACTAAGAAAATCTTTTAATGTGAAAACCGAGAGGAGAGACATTTTCAGGACAAGGTGGTCAACAGCGTCAAATGCTAGAGTAGGATGAAGACTGCCAAGGCTCTTGGCCTTTGTTGTTTGGAAAGATGCTACCATCTTCCTCTCCTCACACGAACTGGTTCCAGCAGCAGGGGGAGAGCCTTCATTACATTTTGAAGTGGATTGCAATAATGCCCAGGTCATTTCCCTGTCCTATAGCCTTACCCTTCACCATGTAGCTTTGAATATCCTCCCATTCTGGCTCTGGTCTGTCCATGTGGCTTGCTTTGAGGCAACTGACATCAGTGAGCCTGATATAAGCAAAAGATTGAAAGATGCTGGAAAGATTGGGCTTAGGTGCTCTTGCTGTCTGACATCACCATAAGGACATGCCCAGGCTAGCCTGCTGCTGACAGAAAGAGGACCTAGAGACATGTAGAGAAGAGTTCATGAAAAAACATAGGAGTGAGCCAGCTGAGCTGCAAACACATGCCCAACCCCAGCTAAGCTCAACCTAGACCAGCTGGACCCCACTGGCAGTGAGAAATAAATGTTTATTGTTGTATGTCGCTCCAGTTCTTGTGGCAGTTTGTTATACATTATTGTAGCAGTTGATAGCTGATATACCAATCCCTCTTATTTCATGTAAATAGGAGTATGTAATAGACTAGAAATATGTTTAGAAAATAGAAAGGAATTCTATTACCAGTGTCTCTGAAGAAGTTTTCAGAAGCCAGCTGTTTTCTGGGTGAAACTCCTGTTCTCTGCTCCCCCTGGTGGTGCTACATAGGCCGTCTTGATAACAGGTACATTTGAGCTCACTTTTCAAAACCTTCCCTTTATCAGAAGTGGCAAATGGCTGGGCGCAGTGGCTCACACCTGTAATCCAAGCACTTTGGAGGCCAAGGCAGGCGGATCACCTGAGGTCGGGAGTTCAAGACCAGCCTGACCAACATGGTGAAACCCTGTCTTAAAAAAAAAAAAAAAAAGTGGCAAATGAAACTGAAAGAATATTTGTTATCTCATATAATCTTCATAATAATCCTTTGTGATAGGTAGCATTAGCTCCATTATATAGATAGGGAAATAGAGTTTGAAAGAGGTCAAGCTGGATTTTTTTGAACTTATACCGTCAGTAACTAAGTGCCTCTCACAGATTCTACATTACTTTAGGGACTCAATGGATATTTAGAAAATGAAAAGGCAGGTTTCAAACCAATTTTGAAAAGCTAGTTATATTTTATAATCAAGATTATACAGTAGGTGGTTTTTCTCTGAGATGCTGATCTTCTTTCTTTCTTTTTATAGAGATGGGGGTCTCACTGTATTGTTCAGGCTGCAGTGCAGTGACTATTCCTAGGTGTCATCATAGTGCATTACAGCCTCAAACCCTGGCTCAAGTGACCTTCATGCCTCAGTCTCTCAAGTAGCTGAATATAGGCTTGCGCCACCACTCCCAGCTGAGATTTATTTTCTTCTTGCTGTCTCTGAGCCTTTACTAAAATCTTTATATATTCCAACCTGGTCTAAGCTAGACTGCTAGGGACTTCAGAAGGGAGAGAGGTAAATGAGGTGGAAGCACGATGTTTGTAAATGTTCTCTGAGAGGCCATTTTGTCTCTGGAGACAAAATCTGAAACTTTGACCTGTAACCATCTCTCAAGAGATAAATACAGTCGTATGTCACCTAATGACAGGGATACATTATGAGAAATGCATCGTTAAGCAATTTCATCACTGTACGAACATCACAGATTGTAATTACACAAACCTAGGTGGTATAGCCTACTACACACCTAGGCTATATGGTGTAGCCTATTGCTTCTAGGCTACGAACCTAGAAAGCATGTTACTGTACTGAATCCCACAGGTGACCGTAATATAAATCACTAGGTGACAGAAATTTGTCAGCTGCATGATAACCTTATGGGACCGCCATCACATATGCCATCCATCATTGTCTGAAACAGGGACCGCTGTGTGGCAGATATTCTCCTTGCCTCGTCAGCCCGATTCCCTTAGATACTTCACAGTCTGTGTATACCTTAGCTAAAGGGGCTGAAAAGCACCCTAAAGACTGTGAGGTTCAGGTGGATTCCTTTGCTCTACTATCCCTGCTGTATGGCTCCCCTAGAGGCTAGAGAGTAACATTACTAGCTAGCATTTAGTGAACAATTACTCTATTCCAGACTCCTAGTTAACTTCTTACATCATTGGATCCCCTTTCCCCAACAACTATATTAGGTAAGTGCTTATCCTATCCCCATGTTATGTATGGGAATAATGAGGACAGAGAAGATAAGAAACTGGCTCAACATTGCATGACTAGGCTGGGTGCAGTGGCTCATGCTTGTAATCCCAGCACTCTTGGGAGGCTGAGGCGGGCAGATCACTTGAGGTCAGAAGCTCAAGATCAGCCTGGCCAACATGGTGAAACCCCATCTCTACTAAAAATACAAAAATTAGCCAGGTGTGGTGATGGGCACCTGTAATCCCAGCTATTAGGGAGGCTGAGTCATGAGAATCTCTTGAACCTGGTAAGAGGAGGTTGCAGTGAGCCGAGATCATGCCACTGCACTCCAGCCTGGGCAATGCACTGAGGCTCTGTTTTAAAAAAAAAAAAAAAAAAAAAAAGATTGCATGAATTGACCAGGAGCAGTGGCTCATGCCTGTAATCCCAGCACTTTGGGAGGCTGAGGCGGGGCAGTTGCTTGAGCTCAGGAGTTCGAGACCTTGAGACCAGCCTGGGAAACATGGCACACCCTGTCTCTACAAAAATTTTTAAAAAAATTTAGCTGGGCATGGTGGCACTTTCCTGTAGTCCCAGCTACTTGGAAGGCTGAGGCAGGAGGAAGGACTGCTTGAGTCCAGGGGTCAAGGCTGCAAGTGAGCTGAGATCGTGCTGCTGCACTTCAGCCTGGGTGGCAGAGCAAGACCCTGTCTCAGAAGAAAAAAAAAGATTGCATGACTAGAAAGTAGCACAGCCAGGCTTTGAACTCTAGAGCCTGTATGCTTAGTCACAAGGCTTTCCTAATGCTTTGAAGTAAACCCCCACCTCCAGCAATATCTGATGAAGGCAGTGCCACCATGGGCTG
This sequence comes from Cheracebus regulus, assembly GCA_963574635.1. Taxonomy (NCBI): domain Eukaryota; kingdom Metazoa; phylum Chordata; class Mammalia; order Primates; family Pitheciidae; genus Cheracebus; species Cheracebus regulus. The sequence continues at coordinate 11,041 of CAUYQU010034148.1, forward strand.
AAGTGGAAGAAGAGATCTGTAACCTTTGGTATCCTCCCACTCCTCTTGACTCTGACTTTCCCGTCTTCCCACAGAGAGGCAAAGACAACACTTCATGCATGACCCAGATGAAATCGACAGTAGCAAATGTAAACAAAGCTTCATTCTGGCTATAGTGACTTGGCTTGAGTAATCTGGATAGAAATGGTAATTCACCTTTTCTGTGATAGTGGTTGTGTTTAAAAGCAGCATGGTAGATTGACTGAGGGAGTCATGAGTTTAAAAAACATTTTTAAAAAATCACGGTGGAGGAGACGGAACCTGGCTTTGGATTGAAACCTGTCTTTTCATTTTCTAAATATTTATCTGGTTTTTAAAGTGATGTAGAGTCTGTGAGAGGCACTTAGTTACTGTTGGTGTAAATTCAAAAAAATCTGGCTTGACTTCTTTCAAACTCTATTTCCCTATTTATATAATGGAGCTAATACTACCTATCACAAAGGATTGTCAGAATGATTATATGAGATAACTATGCTTTCAGCTCCGTTTGCCACTTCTGATAAAGGGAAGGTTTTGAAAAGTGATCTCAAATGTACCTGTTACCAAGATGGCCTAGGTAGCACCACCAGGGGGAGCAGAGAACGAGAGTTTCACCCAGAAAACAGTTGGCTTCTGAAAACTTCTTCAGAGACACTAATATAGTTACTTTCTATTTTGTAAATATTTTTCTAGTCTATTACATATTCATCTTTACATGAAGTACGAGAGATTTGTGTTTTTTGGGGGGGGGGGTGGGGGGAGACAAAGTCTCGCTCTGTCACTCAGGCTGGAGCGTAGTGGTGCCATCTTGGCTCGCTGCAACCTCTGCTCCAGGTTCAAGCAATTCTCCTGCCTCAGCCTCCTGAATAGCTGGGATTACAGGTGTGCACACCACACTCCGCTAAGGTTTTTGTATTTTCAGTAGAGACAGGGTTTCACCATGTTGACCAGGCTGGTCTTGAACCCCTGAGCTCAGGTGTTCCTTCCTCCTCAGCCTCCCAAAGTGCTGGGATTACAGGCATGAGCCACTGCACTCAGGCTAAGGAACTCGGTATTCTTTAATATCATTCTATGACTGTGATACTATACAAAGGACCCCAGGTGTCTTAATAGAATAAAACCCCATTAATTCAGAATCTAAAAATTGAGAATTTGTGTTATTTTGAAATGTATCTAAATTCTGCATATGCAAAAGGAATTCAGCAGAATCTTCACTTGTATATCGATCAAATAATGCAAAACACAGATCCCATTTAAGTGTAATGCAAAGGACTGTAAAGTTCCCATTTATGATTTGAGTGTACAAAGGTAAACGAGTTGACATAAGGAATTTATTTTTAATGACTAATTTTTAGGGTATATAATAAAATTAGTATAGCTTTACTCCCATCTTCTTGATACTTTTAAGATATATTACTCTGTAACAAAATTGATAACTCAGAATAAGTCTTAAACAGTAGAAGGATTTGGAATCATGCTTAGCACCAAAGAAAAATTAAGTTACATTTAATGTATGTTTCAGTATTAAATACACATCATTTAACTCTCTGAAAACTGGTAATTTCATAGCTGATGCATAACTGTTCATTAGGAAAAGCCAGGCCAGGTGCTGTGGATCTTGCCTGTAATCCTTCCACTTTGGGAGGCTGATGAGAAAGCTTGGGGGAGGATTGCTTGAGGCTAGTTCAAGACCAGCCTGGGCAACATGGCAAGACCCTACAAAAAATAAAAATAAATTAACCAGGCACAGTGGTGAGTGCCTATAGTTCCAGCTACTTGGGAGGCTAAGGCAGGAGGATCACTTGAGCCCAACAGTGTGTGGCTGCAGTGAGCTGTGATTGCACCACTGAACTTCAGCCTGGGTGATGAAGTGAGAGCCTATCTCTAAAAAAGAAAAAAGGGCCAGAAACTATTTCTCAATTATTTAAACTAACTGGCAGTTTATTATGCTTAAAAATAATAGAATGGCATTTCTTTTCAAATATATCAAATTTGGAACTTCTTCCTAAATCAGATTAGTATTCCTCCACAGTTAAAATTACTGAGTTTTAATTACATTGTTCCCAGGTGCTGTTATGTGATGTGACTTTAATGAACCTTGCAGCTATGCCTTTTCTAAGACATTAGATAATTTACCCCTGGCATTTAAGGATGGTTAGTTTGTTTCTCTAGATGTTCACTTTTTAAAACTCATTTTTACTCAGATTATCATCTTTAAGCTCACCTAAAACTCAGTTCTATACTGGTAATATTACACTCTGAATTGTATACTTTTCACTTAAAAAGAAACATTCATAAATATTCATTCTCCCTTCTGAACAATTTTTATTTCCCTGGATGCCTGTCAAATTTCAGCATAGAATACTTAAACTTCTTATCCATGATCATTGATACAAATTTCACCCTAGGAGACACTGAATTACAAATGGCTAATTAGATTCCTCTTATTTGGAGATTTGTCTATTCAGCAACTTACAAAAGGCAAGAGGATCTTTTCAGGAAACAGCTCTCTGTTTGGAAGCATACAGTAATCATTACTAAAGCTAGAGTAGTTTTCCTAAACGAATTATCACAGGAACAAAATATCAGATACTACATAGTTCTCACTTATGAGTAGGAGCTAAACACTGGGTACTGTATTAGTCTGTCGCACGCTGCTGATAAAGACATACTGGAGACTAGGAAGAAAAAGAGGTTCAATTGGACTTACAGTTCCATATGGCTGGGGAAGCCTCAGAATCATGGTGGGAGGCGAAAGGTACTTCTTAAATGGTGGCGACAAGAGAAATGAGGAAGAAACAAAAACAGAAACCCCTGATAAATCCATCAAATCTCGTGAGACTTATTCACTATCACGAGAATAGGACGGAGAAGACTGGCCTCCGTGACTCAATGACCTCGCCCTGGGTCCCTCCCACAACACGAGGGAATTCTGGGAGATACCATTCAAGCTGAGATTTGGTGGGGACACAGCTAAACCATATGAAGTACTCACGGACTTAAAGAGGGTAACAGCAGACGGGACTACTAGAGTGAGGAGAATGGGAGGATATCAAGGGTTGAAAAACTAATTATTGGTAACTATGCTCAGCACCTGGGTGACAGGATCAATCATACCCCAAACCTCAGTATCACGCACTATACCTACGTAACAAACCTGCACATGTGCCCCTGAATCTAAAATGAAAGTTGAAAACTACTATATAAAACAAAAACCAAAGTGGCTTGAATATCTTGCAAACAATCAGATTAAAAACATTTAAAATAGACATAATAAGTCCACTGTAGCCATTGATGGTTGGCTTTTCTTTTAAATCACTTATTCACATGCTAAAGAATAATGAAAGGTGAGCTTACATTCCAAGTTTGGTTTGTTGTAGCCTTGTATCTCATTTCACAGGAAATCTTTTCAATTGTTGTTTGACTATACCAATAAATTATGGTCTTGGGCACAGTAGCATTTATAGTCTCAGCTCTGGAAATGATGGATGCAGAAGGTATCACTAGAAAAAAAAAAAAAAAAGACCTGGCTGTTTAAAACTTGCCTAGGGAGAAATTGGCATCTTTTCATCAATATATAGACATGTGAAAGCTCAAAGTTAAAAAAAAAGAAATCATGATCTAATAAACAATTAATGAACATTTTCTTATTCGCTAATCTGTCATGTAGAAGAAAACTGCTGGTAAGGAAAATTCTATTTAGCCCATTCCCCACTTAAAAAAAAACTGAACTCTTAATAGTCCTGTCTTTCCCCCACCTTCCACTCCCTTATAATCCTAATAAAATTCCAGAGCCTAGCCTTGTTAACAAGAGAGTATAAAAACGAGATAAAGGAGCTATTCCCTCCTCCCTACATCTGCTCAGGGAGCAATGATAGTGCATCTAAATTTAGTTCAGATGATCAAATTTGATAAGATGTTACATTGAGTCAGGTGTAGTGGTATGTGCCCATAATTCCAACTACTCAAGAGGTTGAGATGGGAGAATCACTTGAGCCCAGGAGTTCAAGGTTGCAGTGACCCATGATGGTGACACTGTACTCCACCCTGGGCAACAGAATGAGAGCTTGTCTCAAAAAAAAAAAAATAGACAAAAAGGCTGGGTGTGGTGGCTCATGTCTATAATCCCAGCACTTTGGGAGGCCAAGGCGGGCACAGCACTTAACGTCAAGAGTTGGAGACCAGCCTGGCCATCATGGCAAAACCCCATCTCTACCAAAAATAGAAAAAGTTAGCCAGGCATGGTGGTGCGCACCTGTAATCCCAGCCACTCAGGAGGTTGAGGCATTAATTCATTGAGGAGAACCTATTATAAGAAAAGGGATGTTACTGCATTCTACCTTAAAATGTAAATTTACAAAAATGCATAAAGCATAGTCAAGACAACTGTAACTCCAAAGATATACAGTAAAATGGAGTAATTGTCTATCATCCTATTCAACAGAATGTGCTGTCAAATCCAATATTCAGAGCTGGCATGATGGCTCAGACCTGAAATCCTAGCAGGTTTGTGAGTCCAAAACAGGAAGATTGCTTGAGCCAAAGAGTTCATTCAAGACAAGCCTGGGCAACAAAAGGAGACCCTGTCTCTAAAAGAGATTTAAGAAAATTAGCCAGGCACTGTGGCACGTAGCCTGTAGTCCCGGGTACTTGAGATGCTAAGGCAGGAGGATCCCCTGAACCCAGGAGTTCAAGGTTTCGGTGGGCTGTGATCATGTTTCTGCATTCCAGCCTGGGTGACAGAGTGAGATCCCCTTTCTCTCTCTCTCAAAAAAAAATTATATATATATATATATATATATATATATATATATATATTCAGAGCATAAGGGCAGATTTTTATACCAATACCATTAGTTGAGGTAGTTGAGGTTAGTTGAAAAGCAGAGATAATTAGTTGTAATAGAAGACTTCAGTGATCCCAAAAGAGTACCATAGTGAAGGCTTCATACCCTCTAGAACATTAATCAGCCAAAAAGTTGTCAAATACAGTGCAATGTACTTTTATTATTCTCATAAAGACTGAGGATAGTGTTACTGGATGGCAAGTCTTGAGCGTTGTCCAGGTTCTTGGTGCATTGACCAAAACCTAACAATGCACAAAGCAATATAAAATGAAGCAATGAAAGTACAGATCCGCTGAAATGAAAGTACTCTCCAGAGTTGGGAGCTGGCTCAAGGAAGTGGCTTTTAAAATATATATGTTTGTGTATATATACATATATATATACGTATATACGTATATATATGTGTATACGTATATACGTATATACGTATATACGTATACACATACGTACGTATATATATGTGTATATACGTATATACGTATACACATATATATACGTATATACGTATGTGTATA
>CAUYQU010034149.1:0-30466 GCA_963574635.1 Cheracebus regulus
TCTGTTTGTCAGTCTTCAGATACCTGTTTTAATATTAATGCTGACCAGTTGTGCCTAAACTCCAAAGGGAGGAAGGTATAATGAGGTATGTCCAAGCCCCTCCCTTCCCACTATGGCCCAAACTAGTTTATCAGGTTTTGAGGGGATCTCCTTGGCCAAGAGAGGGTCTGTTCAGTTGGTTGGAGGCTTAAATTTTATTTTTGGTTTACAGTACTTAGGCCCACTTCTTTTTTTTCTTGGAATAATTTTACTTCAATATCAGTTTCTTACCTAAAAGTGCTTGGCTACTTTTTACTTAAAAGAAACATGTTTAATTGGTTCTTGCAAACTTTATGTAACATATCTAAGCTACTAATGTCTTAATGTGTATAACTCTGTTACGCTATAGATCTAAGAAAGGATTGAATTTGAATATCAGACTGACTCATTTCACTTTGAGCCCATAAAGAGTATGTTCTTTATCTGAGTCCAATTCTCCTTAAATGTAAATAGCTTAGCATCATTATTATAGTAGAGAATTTACAATTGTCCTTCCCCTGTCTCCAAATCTCCAGTTCTTTAAGAGATATTGGCTTGTTACATATATAAAGGTTTAGCATTTTGATATGGGAAATTTATCTCAAATTTCAACAAAAATCTTTTCTAAATTGATTAAACAACAATTATGTATTATCCAAATAAATATTGTAAACTAGTATATCTTAGAGCCCAGTTGCTGGGTACCCAACTGATCCCCACAGTTATTCGTCTTCTCTAAACCTCAATTTCCTCACCTGCAATTGGAAAACTCACTTTATAGAGTTTTGTAAGGCTCAAAAGAGAAAATGCAGGTAAAGAACTGTAACTTATAGTAATCACATTTTTGGGTGCTTAGTTCCTGCCAGGCACTCTTCTAAGTGTATAGGTTCATTGAATCCCCACAACCCTTTTAAGCAGGTAGTAGTGTACTTTTATAATCTTCAGTTTACATATGGCAAACTTAAAGCACAAGGGTTACAGAGTTTGCCCAAGATTAAGTAGTAAAGATTAGAATGTGGGCATCTGTAGAGAGCCATTATTCTTTCTACCATACTTAATGAGTACTTAATGAGGATAAAATGCAAAATAGTTGGTGACTGATTAGGGGAGAACACAGGGAGAACAAGGAGTCAAGAATAATTCCTAGGTTTGTAGGTGGTAGAACTAGATCAGAAGGCTATTACAGGTGTCTGGGTTGTTACACTTGAAGCCACCAAGGAAAGGTTGTGGTATATCAGAGTAAGACACCACTAACTGCCTGTGAAAATTGCAAAAGTTTTCAAAGGAAAAATGGAAATATTTCTAGTCTTTGTAGGATCACTAGAAGTTTACCAGACAGAGATGTGGGGGAAGGGTACATTAGAAACTACATGAGTAATGCTAAGAAATATAATGCAAAGTTTCAATTCTTTATATAACCTAATTATCCACTTAATCTGGTTATGTGTGAGCTATGTTAAAATGAAGTTTATCTGGATCTTGAATTCAAACCTGAAGCAAATAGTGAGCTATTCCACAAACTATGAGACCAACATTACACATTCCATATGCTCAATTTCACTACAAATGAGCAGCTTTATGACCTGACTCCCTCGAGAGTCTTCAAATAGAGATTTAATTAGAAAGCATTAGAGAAACCCATCCTGAAATAACAAAGGCAGTGTTAGCCATAGGAAGGCATTATCCTGTTGAGCACTAGGAAGCTTAACTGCAGGTACTATTAAGTAAATGGACAAATGAGAAAGTTATCTCCAAGGGCAAGAATCTTGCAATATGACAAGAGGTATTGGAATACCTAAACTTACCTTAAAATGATAAACATTTTTAAGATTAGTTTTATTTATTAAAACAGTTTTTATTAGTTTCTATAGTATCAATGGAAATGCATCAGAAAGAAGATTGTAGAAGATATAGTAAAAACAGAAGAGAGCTCTCTGAAAATCATAATTACTTTTTCCATAGTTCTGGGTACTTTGTTATAATTAAAAATTTGCATTATATAAATCACCAGTGTTTATGATAAATATTTATGAATGTGATCTAAGTTTTTTTTGATTGATAAATTACTGGTATAGCTACTGATGATTTAATCCCTATTTAAATACTGTGGATATAAGTTTCTAAGCTGATATGATGTCTTCTGAGCCAAGTATTCATTATGCCAATAGTTCTGAAATACATATAATGCATGAGGTTGTAATTGCTATCTATTACAGAGTCATAGATAAGCTCTATTTTAGGAGTAACTGATTTATGTCTAACAGAATAAGTGGGAGATAATTCATTGTTTATATCACTTATCCTCTATGTATGGTGAAACTTATGTGTGGTCTATACCGTTGTTTAACCCAAGACCTAAATACTTCTTGTCAAGAGTTTTTAATTCCTAAGAATATTTATGTGACATTAAGGTTGACATAGCCCATGTTTGAAGTGAAAGTGTTTCTCACCCACTGACCCATCAGTAAAAATTTGAATTTGGAAGAAAAATAGTAGGATATATGATAAGAATTAGGTTAAGAGGAAGTGGTCCTTAATATGGATGATTAAAATGAGAAGTAAAGAAAAAGAAGAAAGAGGAAGAGGGGGAGCAGTAGTGTGTGCATATGTGCACGCACACGTGCACACACACACAACCTCCACACATATGGGACTTATTAATAATTAGAAGCTATAAATGACATTTCTTATTATGCAAATACTTGAGCATCTGCTGTTTGCCAAGTACTGAGGATGCAGCAGTAAGCATGTGTTCCTGTATTCATAATGCTTATATTCTAGTGAAGAGAGATAGATGATAACAGAAGTGTGAACTTGATTGGATTGAAGGCTACAAAGTATTAATCCTGGATGTGTCTGTGTGAATGTTGCCAAAAGAGATTAACATTTGAGTCAGTGGGCTGGAGAAAGCAGATCCACCCTTAATCTGGTGGGCATAATCTAATCAGCTTCCTGTATTCTAATCAGTGAATACAAAATAGGCAGAAAAATATGAAAAGGAGAAACTGGCCTAGCCTCCCAGACTACATCTTTCTCCAGTGCTGGATGCTTCCTGCCCTAGAACATCGAACTCCAAGTTCATCAGTTTTGGGACTCAGACTGGCTCTCCTTGCTCCTCAACTGGCAGATAGCCTATTGTGGGATTTGGTAATCATGTAAGTTAATAGGATACATATCCTATTAGTTCTGTCCCTCTAAGAGAACCCTAATACAAGGAGGAAATTAGTATTATGAGACAAATAAAGCAGGGTAAGGGTGGTAGAGATGGAAGCCCTCTCTGATAAAGGGGCATATAAGCAAAGGCAGGAAGTTGTGATGGCAACCCATGAGGATATTTGAGAAAAGGGCATTGTAGGCAGCTAATACAAACATCCTGCTGTGTTCCAGAAAGAGTAGGAAATCTAGAGTGCTTCAGTGCAGTATATGATCAGAAGAATGGAAAGAAATGAGGTCACAGTTTATGGGAGGCCAGATGATATAGGGTCTTGTTGATCACCATACTAAGAACTTTTGACCTGTGTTGTATATGATGGCTCTTGGCCAAATAAAGCTTGAAATGTAGCTAGTGTGACTGAAATGTTAACTGCATTTGAAATAATCTCAATTTTAATTTAAAAATTGACGCTTGATTTAGTTATTGGCGAACAGTTAAGTATGTTTTAAACAACTTGGGTATATGATACATTTTTCTGTTGTAAATTTAATGAAATCTGAACATGAACTAAAGGTTTTCAATTAAAATCCAGTGTCTAAATTGAGATGGGAAAATATAAAATACAGACATATCAAAGATTTAGTATAAAAGAGACTTACAATCTCCATTGCACTCCAGCCTGGGCAACAAGAGCGGAACTCTGTCTCAAAAAACAAACAAAAAAACATATTACAGAAAAAAAATCACAGGTTTTGGTTTGGGAGAATTCCATGATATTATCAGTTTGACATTCAGTAAATGAAAGTTCTTCTAGGTTTGAATAGATTCCATTTTATTTGTAACCCATTTTGTTAGCTATTGCTGGCCATACTGTTTCAAATTTTTAAATGAGTAAAATATCATTACAACTTGCTTAGTGAAAAATAAAAGGGAAAAAGTCATTCAACATCTAGAGGGTTTTATTGAAGATAAGAAGTGTTAGAAATGAGCAGAGAGAGAGAGCTGGGAAAAGACATTAATGAGGTCTGCTCAACAAGTTAGACTGAGAGAAAAAGTGTGCACAGGTAAAAATGGAAACAGCTGATGGAGATTCATGAAGAAACCTGAATGTGATAAAGCTGTTAAAACAATTACAAAAACCTGCAAAGGCACCAGGTCAGGTAAAAGTATTGAGAGTCTCTTTGATCATCTTTTGGAGCTTGATTTGACCACTACTAAAGTCATTGTAATTAATAAAATTTAAAAATCTCTTTAGACCTAGGAGTCTACATTTCTTTGTGTCAACATATGTACACATGCTCATCCTCTACCCAACTTAAAAACCCCAACGATTTCACAATACAAGATGCTATTTTTTATTTGCAATCAAGCTCTTCTATTGTGCAGGTGATATAGGTCAAGGATCATAAATACAATGATAGACTTCCCATAAAAGAAATACATGTTTTATATACACAAAGCTTATGCAGTGACCTTCAGCTTAACCCAAATAATGGGACAGTAAGAATGTTTGTATTGGAAAGTATCTTTTTATTTTTCTTGGGTAAATGCTAATGTCCATCTTCTAGGGAAAATCCTTTGAGATTTTACTTCAACCTTCTTGATCTCCTTTACTTTAGTGATCATGTAAGAAAAATTACTCCCTTTGAAGCACTGCCAGTGAGTTATATAAGCCACATTTACAGTGTAGGGTCATATACAGAATATGTGAATCACACTAAAAACACATCTTAACCTAACACATTATTAAATTATTTTTAAGTTTAATGAATGTGATAGCATAGATTTCAGTCAAATAAGCAATAAAATTTAATCTAAAAGAGCACATAGTTCAAATGCTGGTCTTGTCCCAGGATATGTTTTTATTTGCTAATTTTTTTTTAAAGATAGAGTCTGGCTGTGTCACCCAGGCTGGAGTACAGTGGTAGGATCTTGGCTCACTGAAACCTCCATCTCCTAGGTTCAAGCAATTCTCCTGCTTCAGCCTTCCGAGTAGCTGGGATTATGGGCGCCTGCAACAATGCCTGGCTAAGTTTTGTATTTTTAGTATAGAAGAGGTTTCACCAGATTGACCAGGCTGGTCTCAAACTCCTGACCTCGTGATCTGTCTGCCTCAGCCTTCCAAAGTGTTACAGGCATGAGTGAGCCACCATGCCTGGCCTGTTATATTTTTATATGAAGAAGAGAAGGAGGACAGAAGAAGAAAGAAAAAAACACTTCAATCTTGAACATGTGTATCATTTGTATGTAAACTGCAAAATAAACTTGGGGTTTAAAAGTAAAGGAAGTACTTGCTACAGTTTTTATTATGATCTGATACTGAATGAGCCATAGCACAATCTTCACACACACCAAAAAGAAAAAGAAAAAGAAAGAAAATCAAAACAGTAATTACTTAAATGAGCAAAAAATTTAAAAAAAAAATTAAAAAACACATACCAAAGAACATTGAAAGACCAGAGTTTTCAGAAAAGCTAAGGAGATGCTTCTGTTTTAAGTTTCTGATATTAAAAATTATCCCTGTTCTTGCAAGCTCTAAAAAGCTGTGGATCCAATTCTATTACAGAATAACCTTGTTAACTGCTTGAGAGAGTCGGGTCAGAATCCTCACCCATTCCACCATTAACTTTCGCCCTCACCATGACAACTTAGCGCTGGTTAAAAGGGCTCAAAAGACTTGTTACCAGAAAATTAAGCTAATGAATTCTTCATTTTCCAGGTTGAAATAGTTCCTAATCAGTGCTCTCAACTATGTCCACTCAATCATCATATTGTTTTAAATAGATTGGCTGTCTCACTCAGGAGCAAATGGGAGTTCAAATGAACTCTACTCCTGTTCAGATCATTAATAACAATAAATCCACTGCAATATCTGGAACTTGATACAGATTCTTTTACTGGAGAAGCATTTCACTTTCAGTGAAAAACATATCAGCAAAAGATTTGTTCAGAGGTAGCCAAAAAGGCTATGTCATCAATATTGCATTGCTCAGTGTATTTATTCTATATATACATCCTATCTAAACCATCTCATTTAGTGCCTTAATTTTAAGCAAGCTAAATATATTCTCAGCATCAAATTTACTCAATTTTTCTCACATTACACTTATTAAATATTATTAATTCATATAGATTATTTTTCAACCTTTCCTTCCAATAATTTTTGAAATAGTCTATTAGAGAACTTTGCCTCTTTTTAAAATTTCAACTTTTATTTTAGATACAGGGAGTACATGTGAAGATTTGTTACATGGAAAGATTGCATTATACTGAGGTTTAGAGTACAGATCCCATCATCCAGTTAGTAAGCACGTACAAAATAGGTAGTTTTTTACTACCTGTCCCCTAGGTCAGCAGTCCAGTGTCTATTGTTCTCACATTTATGTCCATGTGTGCTCAGTGTTTAGCTCTGACTTATAAGTGAGAACATGTAGTATTTGGTTTTCTATTCTTGTGTTAATTTGCTTAGGATTAAGGCCTCCAGCTCTATCCATGTTGCTGCAAAGGGCATGACTTCATTCTTTGTTGTGGCCGTGTAGTATTCCATGATGTTACACATATCACATTTTTTAAATCCAATCTACTATTGATGGGCACCTGGGTTGATTCCACGTCTTTGCTATTGTGAATACAGCAGTGATGAACATATGAGTGTATGTGTCTTAACAAAGGAAAAGAGAAGATTCAAATAAGCTCACTCAGAAATGACAAAGGCAATATTACAACTGATCCCATAAAAATATAAAAGATCTTCAGAGACTACTATAAACAACTCTACGCACACAAATAAGAAAATCTAGAGGAACTGAATAAATTCCTGAAAGCACACAATATCCCTGGATTGAATCAAGAAAAGATTGAAACCCTTAATAGAACAATATCAGCTTCTGAAATTGAATCAGTAATAAATTACCTACTAACCAAAAAAAAGTCCTGGACCAGATGGATTCACAGCTGAATTCTCCAGATGTACAAAGAAGAAATGATACCAATTCTACTGAAACTATTCCAAAAAGTCAAGGAGGAGAGGCTCCTTTCTAACTCATTCTATGAGGCCAGCATCAGCCTGATACCAAAATCTGGCAGAAACATAACAAAAAAGAAAACTTCAAATTAGTATGTTTAATGAACATGGATGCAAAACCCTCAACAAAATACTAGCAAATAAAATCTAGCAGCACATCAAAACTTGATGCATTACAATCAAGTAGACTTTATTTCTGGAGTGCAAGCCTGGTTCAACATACACAAATCAATAAATGTGATTCACTACATAAACAGAATCAGAAACAAAACCATACTACCATCTCAATAGATGTAGAAAAAGCTTTCAATAAAACTTAACATTCCTTCATGATAAAAATCTTCAACAGAGTAGGCATCGCAGGAGCATACCTCAAAATAATAAAAGCCATATGACAAACCCATAGGCAACACCATACTGAATGAGCTCAAACCATTTCCCTTGAAAACTAGAACAAGACAAATTGCCCACTCATACCATGCCTATTCAACATAGTACTGGAAGTCATAGTCAGGTTAATCAGAAATAAATAAAAGGTATTTAAATAGGGGGAAAAAAAGGAATCAAACTATGTCTGCTAACAATATGATTCTATTTCTAGAAAATCCTAAAGACTCTGCCAAAAGGCTCCTGGAATTTTTTAACAACTTTAGTAAAGTTTTAGGATACAAAATAAATGCAAAAAAATCAGTGGCATGTCTAAACACCACAAAAGTCCAGGCTGAAAGTGAAACCAAAAACACAATCTTACTTAAGATAGCCATAAAGAAAATGAAATACATAGGAATACAGCTAACGAAGGTGAAAGATCTTTATAAGGAGAACTACAAAACACTGCTGAAAGAAATCAGAGATTACACAAATAAAGAGAAAAACATTTCATGCTTATGGATTAGAATATCATAAAAATGGCCATAATGCCCAAAGCAATTTACAGATTCACTGCTATTTTTACCAAACTACCAATGTCATTTTTCACAGAATTTGAAGAAAACTATTATAAAATTCATATAGAACCAAAAAAGAGCCAACTAGGCATAGCAATCCTAAGCAAAAATAACAAAGCCAGAGGTATCACATTATTTGACTTCAAACTATACTATAAAGTCACAGTAACCAAAACAGCTTGATACTGACACACAGACATATAGGCCAACGGAACAGAATAGAAAACTCACAAGTCGGCAGGGCACAGTGGCTCACCCCTGTAGTCTCAGCAGTTTGGGAGACCAAGGCAGGTGAATCACTTGAGGCCAGGAGTTCGAGATCAGCCTGGTCAACATGGTGAAACCACATCTTTACCAAAAACACAAAAATTAGCCAGACACCCACCTGTAGTCCCAGTTAGGAGGCTGAGGAACAAGAATCGCTTGAACCTGGGAGATGGAGGTTGCAATAAGCCAAGATGGAGCCACTGCACTTTCCTGGGCAACAGAGCAAGACTCTGTCTAAAGAAAAAAAAAAGAAAGAAAAAGATAGAAAGAAAACTCACAAATAAAGCTGCACACCTACAACCATCTGATATTCAAAAAGGCCAACAAAAACAAGCCATAGGGAAATGACTCCCTATTCAATAAATAATGCTGAGATAACTGGCTAGCCATATGCAGAAGATTGAAGGTAAATCACTATCTTTCATCATATAAAAATTAACCAAAATAGATTAAAGATTTAAATGCAAGACGTCAAACTATTAAAAATCTGGAAGATAACCTAGAGGAACTGAATAAGTTCCTGGAAGCACACAATCTCCAAAGATTGAATCAAGAAGAGATTGAAACCCTGAATAGACCAATATCAGCTTCTGAAATTGAATCAGTAATAAAGACCCTACCAACCGAAACAACTCCTGGACCAGATGGATTCACAGCTGAATTCTACCAGATGTACAAAGAAGAAATGATACTAATCCCACTGAAACTATGATAAAATTTGTGGAGAAGAGACTCCTTCCTAACTCATTCTATGAAGCTGGCTAATGCCAGCTGATACCAAAATCTGGCAGAGACACAACAAAAAAAGAAAACTTAAGACTAATATCTGTGATGAACCTAGATGCAAAACCCTCAAGGCCAATATCTTCTCAATATTCGCCTTGGCAAATAATTTTTGGTTAAGTCTCAAAAGTCATTGCAACAAAAACAAAGATTGATAAATGGGACCTAATTAGACTGAAGAGTTTCTACACAACAAAAGAAATTATCAAAAGAGCAGACAAGCTACAGTATGAGAGAAAATATTAACAAACTATGCATCTAACAAAGTTCTAATATCCAGAATCTGTAGTAAACTCAACAAGTAGAATCTATGGTAAACTCAACTGTGCCTCTTAAGTCACTCTTCTGTCTCTTCCGTCTTTATTCTTTTTACTAAGTGAATTGCTTTAAGATAACCATAGTCCTCAAATCTCCTTAAACTAATTTTTTACTCTAATCTCTAACATTCCCACAGTAGGATCCCCTGCCACTAAATTTAGTAATGTTCCCCGTTTACTGCACAAAAATTTTCATTCTGAGCATAACTTTTTCCTATATTTAGTAGCCGCTAATGGGTTCTATTCTTCAATTACTCAACATCCACTTATACCCCTCCTTGAAAGCTGATTTGTGCCCTCTGCAGTTCGATTGTGGGGTTGGACCAGCAAATAAACTCATTTAAATTTCTAGTATTTTCCGAAGTTTGATGTTTTATGTCTTCTGGCTTTTAGTCAGGTAATAGTTTTTCTGAACAGAATTTTAAGAACATATTTTCAAGGAATAGTAATTTAAAAGATCCAAACTGTTTACAGATAATTGACAATTTTATTGTATCCTCCAAGTTTCAGGGAAACTCCATGCTTATTTTGAAATATCAACTTCCATATACTTTCTTCTATCTTTATGTCTAAATATTATTTGAGAAATTTATGCATAAATATAAAATTCCTTTCATATGTATGTATTCTTTGACATATACTAAGAGTATATAGGACTAAAAACATCAAATATGTTTAAAAGCAAGTAGTCCACTAAACCAAGAACATTTCATTTAAGCCAGACAATATCTTTGCTATATTAAGAAATACATATGGAGTCAGGTGCAGTGGCTCATGCCTGTAATCCCAGCACTTTGGTAGGCTGAAGCAGGCGGATCACCTGAGGTCTGGAGTTCGAGACCAGCCTGACCAACACGGAGAAACCCCGTCTCTACTAAAAATACAAACTTAGCTGGGCGGGGTGGCACGTACCTGTAATCCCAGCTACTTGGGCGGCTGAGGCAGGAGAATCGCTTGAACCCAGCAGGCAGAGGTTGTGGTGAGCCAAGATCGTGCTATTGCACTCCAGCCTGGGTAACCAGAGAGAAACTCCATCTCCAAAAAAAGAAAAGAAAAGAAAGACAGTACCTACATATACTTGAATAAATATGATTGGTTATTTAAGCTTCTTTTTCACCTTGTAACTAGATATTAAAACCACTTTCTCAAGCATTTCTCTAGAAATCTCACCCATTTTCTAATTTTTAAGTACATATAATTTATTAAAAGCCTAAATATCCTACAGATATGTGTGCTGCAAGGATATGTGTTGAAGAATCAGGGCAAGTCTCCAAAATATATATTTCTTTCTTACAGAAAAGAATAGTTTGAGCTGAAGGCAATTGAGTAAAAAAAAGAATAGAAATTATTGTCACTTTAAATAACAGAGGAAGACTCTCTAAGAGAAAATATTTATTCAAGAATAGGCATTGCAATGGGAATACATGTGCCATAGTAAATTATGTGTCTATTCAGGGAAAGTAAAGGAAGACAAAGATTTAGAGGAAGAATTAGGAGGATTACATAATTGTTTTGAGATAATTATCCTTGGCTACAAGGATCAACAATGAGGGTGGTACCAGTTTGAGATTGAGCAGGCAGTTCTGGGCAAATGTGCTTACACAGTATCTTTTGTGTAAGGTTGTGATGACCTTCATGCAAGGTTATGATTTTTGCAGAGTCTTCTGTGACATTTTTGTTATCAAGCTTTTGTGCATGAGAACCTCCACCTTCATGGACTTCCCTGGCTGTATCTGTCAGCGTTTGTAACACAGTAACTTCATTTTGATGCTGACAACTATCACACAATAAAGCTAACTTTTATTTTGTTTGGTACCTAGTTTGAGATTCATGTTACATAGTTTGTCTACTAAATGAACTTCCGTTATAGGTGATATGCTACTTAAAGGTATTTATCAGCTCAGGACAAACTTGCCCATAGTTATAATTCATCCCCTAGATAAAATTTTAGAAGAGTTGAAGATTTCAACCAACCATGATCTGCAAATTTCCTCCCTTACTCTGTTCTTCCACAAATGATGTCAATGCCTTTAGGACCTATGAATTTATACATTTTTTTAAAATTCAGAAACAATATTTTGGAAAGTTTAAATGCTCTTTGATGTACTGATAACAGTCAACATATTACTTTCTAAAGTAGGTTATGGAATTTAGCAAAATGACTAAAGACATTAGCTAGAATAAGGAAGCTCTATGAGAGAAGTCTTAGGTTTAGTAAAGGGATCTGGAGCTAGGGTAGGAAATAAAGGAATTTCCCTATTTTCTTGAAACTCCATTTGGATAAGGAACTCCACGACATTGGTGCCTAAAGTCAATCTCAATCCTACAACCTTGGACATAAAGACTTCTTGAGGGAAAGTTGATATGCTTTGGCTGTGTTCCCACCCAAATCTTATCTTGAATTGTAGTTCCTATAATCCCCATGTGTCATGAGTGGGACCTGGTGGGAGATAACTGAATCATGGAGGAGGTTACTCCCATGCTGCTCTCATGATGGTGAGTGAGTTCTCAAGATCCGATGGTTTTATGGGGGACTTTCCCCACTTTGCTCAGCACTTCTCCTGCTGCCTACATATGAAGAAGGACATGCTTGCTTCCCTTTCCACCATGATTGTGAGTTTCCTGAGGCCTTCCCAGCCATGCGGAACTGTGAGTCAATTAAACCTCTTTCCTTTATAAATTACCCAGTCTCAGGTATTTCTTCATAGCAGCTTGAGAATGGACTAATACAAAACTATTTCATTCCAAGCACATCTTTCATATGTCATGGAAAGATACAGATCACTAAATCATGTCATGGATTTTAAACTTCTCAATTTCACCTAATATCAGTTTTCTTTTGTGAAATGAGAGTAAATATACAGGCATATAATATACATTCTGGTATTATGAACATTTCATTAATGACTTTAAAGTGCAATATTGCATAAATGTTAACAAAGCTTTATTCACATGAATTGAACATCTTACTAGCCTAATGTGTACTTGCTTAATTAAGAAAGTATTTGTCTTTTTAGAAGTCTTCTTCCTTTTTCTTACTACAAACATGACCTTGTAAACTAGCAGCATGTTCTCAGTAACATGAAAGCAAAATTCTTATAATGGAAAATGGGAAATAATGGAATAAAAGAAATACTTTATGCTTCTTTAATGATATAATACATCATTTGTTTTACATGTGTCTGTGCTAATTCATTTTACATTTGGTTTCATAAGAGTGTGGAGGAAAAAGTCCAGAGTCAACTCTAGAATAAGTGAAAGGGACCAAGTATGAAAACACAGAATAAGTAACACTAAAGATTAGGTGTTGGAGGAAACATTCCTGAAAAGTAAATTTCCTAGAAATAGAAGAAAAATATGAAAGCATTGTCTGTGTAGTCACTGTAGTAAAGACAGAGTTTTAAGATAGAAGAAAGTGTAAATCTTGTCAAATTCAGCAAAGTCAAGGTAAACATTTAAAAATCAAATGTTCTGGCCAGGTGTGTTGGTTCATGAATGTAATCCCAGCACTTTGGGAGGCAGAGGCTGGTGAACTATGAGGTCAGGAGATCGAGACCATCCTGGCTAACACGGTGAAACCCCATCTCTACTAGAAATGCAAAAAATAAAATAAAATAAATAATTAGCAGGGTGTGGTGGCATGCACCTGCAGCCCCAGCCACTCCAGAGGCTGAGGCAGGAGAATTGCTTGAACCTGGGAGGCGGAGGTTGCGGTGAGCAGAGATCATGCCACTACACTCCAGCCTAGGTGACAGAGTGAGACTCCATCACAGAAATAAAAAAAAAATCAAATGCTCTTTAAGATTTGTCTTTAGGCAGTCATTATCTTGTTTGTTAAAGACAATTTCAATGGATTGATAGAAAACATGATTGCAAAATGATTGGGTTTTGAGGAAATGACTTCACAAACCATCTACTTTTTCCTATTTTTAAAATGAAATAATATAGAAAGAGAATTTTTTCAGTTGAAGAAGAGATTTTCATTCTACCCCAGCAAAAAGCAGGGAGAAGTTGTGAAATGAGGACTGTACCATATTCCCAGAAGAAATTGTATTGGCTTCCTGTGACTGCTACAACAGATTTTCACAAACCTAGTGGTATAAAACAACAGGAATTTATTCTCTCATAGTTCTGAAGGGCAGAAGTCTGAGATGAGTATTACTGAACTGATATCGAGGTATCAGCAGGCCCAAATTTCCTTTGGAAGTCCTACGGGAGATTTCATTTTTGCTTCTTCTAACTTCTGGTGGCTTCGGGTATTCATTACTTTGTGGCCTATTCACATTCTGCCCAGATACACTCTCTCTCTCTCTCTCAATCTGTCTCGTGTGTGTGTGTGTGTGTGTGTGTGTGTGTGTGTGTGTGTGTGTGTGTGATCTCCCTCTGCCTTTTACAAGAATACAGGTGATTGTATTTAGGGCTGACCTGTGTAAATCAGAATAATCTCCCCATCTCAAAATTCTTAATCACATGTGTGAAGATCCTCTTTTGAGAGATAAACTTTTAGGGGTTATGATGTGAATTTTTTTGTTTTGTTTTTTTAGGGTGGACAGGGCACATTTTTCAGCTCACCACAGAGACACATATTCAGATTATTCCAATTCCACGTGGAGCCATAAATCCTAGGTTTCTGTAATTGAATCTTAGTTGTTTATTTCTCTCATTTTACCCATCTCTCCCCAGCAGCCATTCCTATTTCCTCTAGTATGAAGAGGGAAAAGAGAAAGGTCCTATCTCAGTCTTTCTTTTTCTCATTAGGAGAAAATAAATGTGGTAGACACAGAGTCACATACCTGTTATACAGCTGCCCACACTCTTTGCTGAACGAATCCCAGTTTAGATCTTAGCTGATGCCCCTAGGCCCAGACAGTGAACCATGATTGGTCTGAGCCAATCACAGTGCTGCTGTTTCCCTGTTTCCCAGATTTCATGAAGCCACATTTGACCAGTGGCATAAGCAAGCCTGTGATGGTCCCTCTGGAAAAGGACTGTGCTTCCCTAGTGACAGCTTCAGGCTCTGAATGTGCATGTGCAAGAAAGGGAGAAAAGAGGTAGACAAAGAAGAAAGGGCCTGCCATTAAATCATTTTCACTTATTTGCTGCTTTCACTTATTTGCTGCTTTCACTGATTAACACTTTTGCAGTTAATGATTTAAGGGCATATGATCATATTACTAGCGATGAACTTATTTTGCTTCTTTTTCTAATTGGTATTAGTTTTATTAGGTGTTTGAATTAAGAGACTATAATCTCAGCTTAACATGTCTACATTTAGCCATGATATTTTGCTTTGACTTTAAATAAATGTGTCTGCCATTCTTTATACTGAGGGCAAAAATACCCATATGTATCTGTGTGGCTTTGCATCTCACCCAGCTTTGGAAGTATGCCTATTTGAACAAATATAATTATGATCTATGATAAAAAAGATAAAACAATTTGAATTTTCTTCCCAAAGGATTTTTAAAATATTAGCTTTTGTAAATTTCATTAAAATCTAAAAAATGGTGCTAAAATTGAATACTGTGCAAACAGAAAGCTGAGTTTCTAAATAATAATATCATGTTTGAATATTCACAAAGAAATGTGTTCTTGCCGTTTTCAGAAATAAAAGCAAACAATAGTAAACTAAAAGCTTAAATCAAAATTAAATGCTATAATGGAGCAGCATTGAAGAAACCTAAAGGGTATGCAAACATAACGGTCTTCTAATGTTTTCCTCCCCAAAGAAGATAAAAAATCTCAATTATTGTGTATTATCTGTCACAAATACAGTGAAGTCCTATTAGTTATGTAGACTGTGGTTGCTGAAATATAAGTGCTCTAGTTTATATAACTCTGAAGAGTCATGTCTAATTGAACGTGCCTCTTTTAGTCTCTGTTGCCTTTAAAACAATAAAAATCGCTGTCCCTAATGGCAAAAAAAATCAAATAGTGCTGAAAAAGCAAAACTGAAAGGACTGGAGAAGTCCAGAAATTGCAAGTGAAATTCAAAAGGATTTGCATTTGCTGTGTGAGTTGGCTGATGTAGCAAATCACATTTAATGCTGACAACTGTTAAAAATAATGATAAATGGAGACCAAAATAAGCAGGTAAATGAAGCAAGCAAACCAGAGTCGCTAAGTTCCTAATAGATGACAAGAAGCTCTGACATGGGTTAAAATCCTTTGGATAGTAAGAAATAGGGTGAAGAAAGGGAAAATTCAGGAAATGAATTTACAAATCTTTTGAGTTTGAATCCTGAGTGTAAATATTGTTTTCACATTAATATTTTATCTCCCTACTTCTGCCTAAAGTTGTGGCTAAAATGTAATTAAAATACAAATCATATACACTTTTAGATGAAGATGTTTGGATTCATAAACTTGCAGAAAAAAAGTCTGAAAGAGAAATTATTCAACCACATTTTTTAAAACAAGTACTATAGCAAAGGTTTCAAAATAATCAGCAATTGTTGATGTTTCTCATTCCACCCTGAAAATGCTTAACGTGGACAAAAAAGCTGCAGAAAGCTCATGTTATAGGTCTCGACATTAAAAGACTAGTTCAAGCCTGATTCGTATTGAACCACCTGGTCTCCACATTGTTTCTCACATATATGGCAAAAAGAAAGGTATCTGGGGCAGTTGGGCATGGGTATGAATGGTTTTATAAGCCAAGTCAGTATTACAATAGGAATAAGCTGTAAGTTTTTTCATCAATTCTAAGTAGGTTGTGTTGCCAGGAGAGTGTATCAAATGATGGTTACACATATGCAGAATCATTATTTTAATTAGGGCTATTTAAAAATAGATTCATTGCAACTGATTGCATATTTCTATATGCTAGATTAAACATTTACAAATTGTCTATGAAAATACTTTGTAAGCTTTAAGGTGGTTTATCAATATGAAAGAGCATATGCCGCAAATGAGTCTGGGCTGGTTCCCTCTGGCCAAAAGCACCCTTTTGGCTGCTAAACAAATATGATCATTTCTCTCTATATGTCATGATGTGCAAGTCAGGAAATAATGGCTAGCCAAGCATAGAATAGCAAGACGGGTCAGTTTTTGTCAACAGATACTGGAAAGTAAGTCCAAGATTTGTCTGAGAGTGCAAGGATGGTCACTATTGCTAATAGGTATAAATATAATTTATTTTTGTATTTTGATCTTATATCCAACCACCTTGTCAAACATGTTCATTGTAATAATGTTCTATATCTGATGTTTTGTCTTCTATAAAAATAATTCAATCACATGTGGTAACAGTTTTGACAGCCTTATGATTTCCTTGAATAACCATAATATCTTTTTTCTTTAACTTATGTTACTATTGTTTGCTGACACCTCCAGTGAAATATGAAGTAGACATGGTGACAGTGGCATCTTTGATTGTCCCTGACTGAATGAGAAAGGTTTCAACAGTAAACAGTTTTTTACTGGAGAATATTAGTAGATAATTTAACAGATTAAGGGGATTTGTTTTTCTTCTTAAAAGAAAGCTTTCACCTGGAAATAATATACATCATATCCACTCACATTTTATTGATCAGAGGAAGTCACAAGGAACCATGTCTAACTTCAGGTAGCGTGAGAAAATACCATCTTGCCACGTCCCAGGAAGCAGCTAGGTCAAAATATTTAGTAAACAAAAATATTGATTCATGTATTTATTAAGAAATAATGATTATATGGACTTAGGATGTGGAAGAGATGGATATAAGTGAATTTTAATATATACAAGCAAGATAATCTATCGAGTAATTAGAGAATGAAATAAGTGACTCTTCCAACAGGACCAGTGGGTGATACAGTCAATTACAGTTACATGGATGAGTGGGAAAAAACAGATTTTATTTTTACTGAGTCAGGAAGAAAATCAACTTCATCTTTAAATACAGAAAAGAAAGTTAAATTAATGTGGTATATAACCTTATATCTATTTTTAAATTCTTTATTCTCATGAGGCAAAGAGAGAATCAGATTCATCAAATTACAGAAAGTAAAGCTAACATAATGGTTTATATAGCTCTATACATGTTTTCAGTTCACTGCATCTGCTGTTAGTAGTTTAGATACCCAAAGCTCTTATGAACTATAAATAAGAGAGAAAACTCTAGTTCCCTAAGTAGACGCATGAGAAAAGAGATGTATAGAAAAGAAAAATATCCCCTATTGTTCCAAGGCCACACCAGTGTCTCTTGGTTGTATCCTTACTTCAAAGTCCACTTTTTTGATAATTCTTTTATAAGACTCTTGTCAGTTTTAACTTTCTGTCAGGTACAATGGGGATATGCTTCATTTAGCCGTGGCAAGCACATCACTTTATTTTAGTTCCCAATAAAATGATTTCAGATGGAAAGGCATGCTTTGGGGAAGCCTTCAAACCAATTAAAAAGTGACTTACCTTTTAAAAAGATTCAAATTAAGTTTGACAGGAAGTATGGCATCCTGGACCATTCAGATTGCAATTAACTTTGACAATGTTCAATTAATTACACCTTTCATTGTGATTATACAGAAACGATATTGCATATTAAAATTTTCATGATGTTAGCAATTCAAAATGTAGGTCTTCTTTATCTCCAACTGCAGAGGTGTATAATTTGACATTGGTCATAAAAAATATTTGTTCTTCCTATAAAAAGTCATAGATGGCTCCACAGGCTTAAAGGATAAAGACCGAAACTTTGAGTAAATTCAGAACTATTTCATTTTTTAGTTCAAATATTACTTCCTATTTTCTACCTATTTTCTACCATACCACCACAGAGACAGACACATACTCATATACACAACCTCTTAGCTTTTCCTATGTTAAACGTAAACAAGTACTTTCAGAGTATTCTTAGGGCTTTAGATCTGTTTCCTTATCATTTTTTTTTTTTTTTACCTTCCTCTATGGTATTCCAAGCAAGCTATGTCTACTCATATTAGCACTGTAACTTGCCATCCACAAGAGAAATATCTCCAATAGCATCTACAAAAAATAAAGCTTATACAAACCAATATCCAGAAAATATCTTTAGTTTATTTACTCAAACTGAGCCACATGCTTATATCTGAAGCATTTGCTGTGTTGGAATGTGGAGTTTGAGTCTATTCAAATAAATTCACTGTCAGGAACAGAAAATGACTGTAGTTCAAGTCCGGTCCCCACCCTAATATCATGGCTGAGCATAAGGACAGGAGTTGCATCAAAAGTGATAAAATTACAGAAACTGCATATTATCATTTTTGTGTCTAATTATCCAATATTTATAGATATTCAACAAAGATTTGAAGGGTGAAAGAACTGTGATTCTTTACCTTTTATACTGTACTAATAGATTGAAGTCATTCAAATAAAGAAAAATGGATAAAAGTCATAACACTGAGATTATTTAAAAAAACAAAATTTGTTTTCCATCATACTTTTCTCTGTATCTTAATGCACCTTTTCCTTATTCTCTTATTCAGTGCTTTCTTCATAGGTTCCCTATTTCCACTAAACCTTTCTTCCAGGTAGAAGGTAACTGCTTATAAAATAAATTCAATGAGTGCAAAATGTTCCCATTTTAGCTAGGGCAATCCAGCCCCACTCTAAACATTTTCTGGGATACATAACCCATTAACCAGAGCATGTGCCACATTTCAGCTCCACCAAGCCCACTTCCAGTAGCCTTTATAATGAACATTCTATACAACCATCATGTTTAGGAAAAGTAACTGGCTTTCAACTTTTTAGGATCTTATTCCTGCCACAATATTTGCATTTCAAAGGAGAAAAAAATGTCAGATCAATATCCATTTTATATACACCTTATATACTTTTCCATCTGTATGAAATATGCATATATATCTTTAGTTTATTTAACCAAACTTTTCCAACTCATACACATGGAAATGAAAGAAATAGAATGTCTTAGTTCACAGACAATAAGACAGCATGGATTTAAAAATCCTAATGATTCTACTAATAGACTACTATAAATTATAAGTGATTTAACAAGTTTGCAGAACATAAAATCAATATGCAAAAGTCAATTGTATATTTCTAAACAACTTTACTGGGGTAAAATTACTGCACATATTTAATGCATACCATTGTATGAGTTTGGACCTATGATATGCTCATGAAACCATCACCACAATCAAGGCGATAGACATATCCATTACATCCAGAAATGTTCATTTATTTTTTTGGTTTTGTTTTGTTTTTGTGGTAAGAACACTTAACATAAGATCTACTCTCTTAAAACATTTTAAGTGTACAATAGGCACTATGCTGTATATTATATATCTAGAACTAGTTCATCCTGCATAGGTGAAATTTTATACCAATTGCACAACACTCCCTGTGTCCCTCTTCCTCCAGCCTTTGGTAATCATCCAACCATTCTATTCTCTGCTTTTATGAGCAATTGTTTATTTATAAACTAGCTATAAATAATTGGAGAATGAAAGTATAAATATGCCATTTGTAATACCATCAAAAAAATAAAATTATTATGAAGAAACCTAATGACAGATTTGTAAAGTCTCTACCCTAAAAATCAGAAAATGTTGGTGAAAGAAATGTTAAAAACAAAAGGAAAAACCTACATAAATGGTAAGCCAACTGGTTCATAGATGGGTAGACTTGGTATTGTTAAGAAGTTTATTCTTCTAAAATGATTTTTTTGCAATTCCAACAGGCTATTTTTGGCAGAGTACAGTTGAAAAGTTGACTCTAAAAGTTTTATGGAAATTCAAAGAGTCTAAAATAGCCAAAAAAAATCTTGAAGTGTAAGAACTTGTATCAGCTCATTTTAGAACATACTCTATTGGGTCAGCACAGTGTGTTACTGGTATAAAGAAAGCTAAAAAATAAGTTATAATAAAGTTAAGAAATAGACCCACACTTCCACCATCAACTGATTTTAATCAAAGAAGCCCAGTTAATTAAATGAAAAGTGAAAGGTGCCATAACAGATTAACCATATGAAGAAAGTGACCATTAGTCTCTATTTCATACTGTCCCCAAATATAACTTCTATATGGATAGATTTAATCATGAAAGATATATTTTAAGTCTCAGGAATAAATTACAGAAAATATCAGAGAATGTTTCACAACACTAGAGTAGCACTAGTTTTCTTAGAAAGTAAAAAAACACTAACAATAAAAAGAAAAAATGAAAACATTAAACTTTTAAAGTATAAATACTTGATCATCAAAAGACAGATTGATTATCCTGCCTTTGTAAGGATGGGATTATTTTATTGCTGGACTAGGCAGCTCTATGCTTATATGTTGGTTGCCTAAAAGTCTGGTATT
Source organism: Cheracebus regulus (assembly GCA_963574635.1). Taxonomy (NCBI): domain Eukaryota; kingdom Metazoa; phylum Chordata; class Mammalia; order Primates; family Pitheciidae; genus Cheracebus; species Cheracebus regulus. Next base: position 20,791 of record CAUYQU010034149.1, read on the forward strand.
GACTTTTGGTCAAGATAAGGATGAGATATACTAGCAAATAAGTTATGATATGCTATTTAAAGTTTTAAACACATCTGGAGACACCCACTATCAGCTTATCTTTGTGGTTTACTAACATATACACTGGTAGTGTTGCCTTGGTTTAATTAGTTATGTCACCTGGCTTTAGTTACTTGACAAGTGGAGTATAAAAGACTCTGCAGCAATTATGCTTTCCCTCTCGTGAAACTGAGATATCTCATGCATATGCTGGTAGTACAAAATCCAAAGAAAAATGAACCCGGGGGACTACAGCTGTAAGTTTTCAGGTTGATGGTTGTGTATGCTTTCCCCTGTTGTGCTTTATTGGGTGAAAAGACATGATAACCACAGTCATTTTCCCCCACATGATTAACCAGTTGTTATGCTACCTTTTGTTGGAAATACTTTGTTTTTCCTATCCTTTAGTTTTACTAAAGCCCTGCATGAAGTTACCCTATAGAATCTCATGAGTCTTTTATTTATCTGATCCTGAGTCATATACTCTCTTTCCCTCTTGAACTACTGAATTTCTTGTTTTAAACCTATATTATTCCACTTACTAGATATCAGTATGGATGCTAGTTATTTAAATTTCTGAGCTTTGGTTTTCTCTTCAATACAATGACAGTAATTATAGCACCAACTTCCTGGGCCGTTGTAAGTATTAAATGAGTGATTATATGTGAAATGTTTGGAACTGTGCTAAATAGCTATTATTATCATTTATTAGAACCATCATCACCAACACTACTGCTGCCATTACTATTACTTCTATTACTACTTCAACTACTATTACTACTACCACCATGATCATCATCTTAACATAGATTTGAGAAGTGGTCATCACAGTCTTTGTTGAAGTTGACGCATATGCTTAGTGAGGCCTTCACTCTGACACCAATTTGTATTTACGCATTAATTTGCCATTTATTTTTGAAATATAATGACATTTGGAACAGAAATTATTATTCAAACTTAATTACTTTAGCAACGAAAAAAATATGTCTCAGAGCTCTCTCTTTAACTGTGGACATAAAAGACATAAAAGTCTCTATTGCATATATAAGCAATTCATGCTAGGCTTCCATACCTCTATTTCCAGCATAGAATGTAACTCAACTCCATTTGCAGAAGGGTAAACTCTGAACAGTTTAAATCAGTAAAAATTGGACCAGCACAGTGTACCAATTTGAAGGGATAAAAGAAAAAATTCAATTTCATATCCCAAATAAGGTTAAGAATGTGTCAAAAACAAATGTGGTCTATTTCAAAATAATATTCCAACTTTTTCCAGAAATTGATAATTTAAAAATTTATTTAAAATCAAGATAAGCTAAAAATATCCCTTATGACATCTTTAATTAATATATATCAAATCAAGGGCAGAGAATGTACTATTTTAGTTACTAGTGTGTAGTATTAATATCTAAAACAAAAGTTAGATGGTTAATTCATAGTTTTGATAATTATCAAGAAAATATTCATGGAAGTATATTTATAAGACATATTCTACTGTATTAATAATTTAACATATTAATTATACACAAAAATAGAAATTAAAGAGAAAAATTAATATCTTCAGTGTATTTTGTCCATTAATGACATAAAAGATCTTTTCCCTTATACACAAATAGAAAACGCTTTGCTAATTTTGGAAATATAGTAAAACATTTTGTATCCAAAAATTAAAGATTTGATTTTAAGTTCAATTTATTTAAATAATTGGTTTCAAAGGCTGTTTTAGGTTTAAAAATAAGACCATAATGAGGTTATATCTAAACAGAATAAATATTGTCAACTGCACTTACTAGATCATGATACTAATATTTCAATCACATCTAAAATTTCTCTGAATGTTTTCATTGAAAAGGATCTGTAAAATTTTATTTTTCCTAAATCTACTTCTTTTAAATGAATCAGAAGATACTGGCTTTTAATATTTTTTAACAAATAGATTGAATACTTATCATAAAATTTATATGGAAGATTTTTAAAATATGATAGAAAATTATGTTACAAAATTTGAAAATATAACTATTTTTATAGGTGATATAATGGAAATGTCACAAAAAATATCACACAAATACTCATTTCTTTCAAAAACGCCATTCACCATAATAGCATTCAAAATGCTATTATTGAAGGGTCAGACTATTTTCTTTAATATTTACCTGAAACCACATGTGAAGATTTCAAGTTAGAATTTTTTTCTAAAATAAAAAGTGTATAGCTCATATGTAAGTTCAACTCTTAATTATTTCATAACAAAGTAGCCAGTACACATTTAAATAGTATATGCGATCTTCAAACTCACACCTCTTCTCAATATAAGGTACTCTATACCTTTATTTATACAGACAGATTTTTTTTTAATTAATTATACTGACATAGTAAAGAATTAGACCTTTAAAAACCAGTGAAAAACTTGCAGCAACCCAGGGAACATTCATTTAAGAAAAACGGCTAGTCTCAGTAAGAGCAGCAAGCTTTTTTGGAGTTTCACTCTTGTTGCCCAGGTTGTAGTGCAGTGGCAGCGATCTCAGCTCACTGCAACCTGTGCCTCCAAGGTTCAAGCAATTTTCCTGCCTCAGCCTCCTGAGTAGCTGGAATTACAGACACCTCTGCCACCATGCCCAGCTAATTCTTATATTTTCAGTAGAGACAGGGTTTCACCATGTTGGCCAGGCTGGTCTCAAACTCCTGACCTCAGGTGATCCACCCACCTACCGTTGTTTCACCCCCGCTATCAGCATAGTGGTAGCCTTGTAAATAACAGCCCATATTGCCAGTATTGGTATGGAGGAAGCAAAACAGATCTCATTTGCAAAGAGTTGAAATAATTTGTTTTTACCTTTCTGGTGGCAGAAGGAAGACACACTCAAAAGGCTTGTTTTATCTTGTCTAACTTGGAATTCACCCAGCACTAAAGCCACTACCCTGTCAGCATCTGTTGCAAACATTTACAGACAAATATTTCAGTTGCCTAGGCCTGAGGCAATGTATAGCAGTTGGAGGAAACAATAAACAAACAAAACCACTTAGTAGAAAGGTTTGGGAAAATAGATATTTTTGGAATAAAGATTTTGAAAAGCTACGACATATTTCTAGGAATTTAGAAGGCAGTGCATGTGCATGCACAGAGTTGTGCATATGCTCAGAAAAGACACAAGTGGACGTCAAGGACTCACATCTGGTTCATTCTGAGATTCTACACAAACAGGAAGTGATGGCTAAGGCAGAGTTGCAAACTTTAAATTGGCTATTTTAATTTTCCTTAAAGAGCTAAAAGAGATGATGTCTAAAGAGTTAAAAGAAGGCATAATAATGATGTCTCACAAATAAAGAAAATATTAATAAAGGAATAGAAATTATAAAAGGAAACCGAATTTTAATTCTGGAGGTAATTATAATAAAAGAAAAGAAACATTCAGTGGAAGTCCTCAACTACATATTTAACAAGCAAAAGAAAGAATCATGAACTTGAATATAGGTCAATTTATAATATCTACTGAAGGAAAGTAAAATGAATGAAGAAAAACAAACAGAATCTAAGAGATCTGCAGAACACTATTAAGCGCACAAAAATATGCATAATGGAAGTCCAAAAGGGAGAAAAACAGAAAGGATGAGAAATAATCCTTGAAAAATTGATGACCAAATACTTCTCAAATTTGATAAAAATCTTTAATGTACGTATCCAAAAAGCTCAGTATATTTCAAGTAGGATAAACTCAAAGAGATCTATATATATCATAATGAAACTGATAAAAGCTAAAGACAGAGTCTAGAAAGAAGCAAGAGATTAGAAGCTCATTATATACAAAGTAGCCTCAATAAGATTGACAGATACTTTCTTATTAGAAACCATGTAGTTCTGAAGGCAATGTGATGGCATATTCAATGTGTTGACACAACAAAACTGTCACTAAGAAGTCTATATCCAGCAAAAATATCCTTTAAAAATGCATGAGAAATTAAGACAATCCTAGATTCTTCAAAAAAGAGGAAAAAATTAAGATGTCAGATAAACAAAAACTGTAACAGATCAACAACAACTATAGGCTGTTAGACACATGCCACAGAAATGCAAAAGGAAGTTCTAAAGTCTGAAAAGAAAGAACACTAGGCAGTCACTTGTATTCACAAGCTATGTAGTGGCAAAATGTTATATACTATTAAAATTAAGTTAGAACTAACCTAAATTAGATTGCTCAAAATTAAGATGTTGATTGTAATCTCCAAGGCAACCACCAACAAAATAACTCAAAAACCAAAGTACTAAAGAAGCAATAAGATCATTTTAAACTGATAGTCAAGAAAATATCTCTGTAACACAAATAAAGCAGTATTGGAAGAATGAGGAAAAACAATAGATAAAACATATAAATAAAAAATGGCAAAGTGGCAGAAGTTTCTTTCTTATCAATAATTATATCTAATATAAATGGATTAAGCTCTCAAATTGAAAGGCATAGTTTGTCAAAATGAAAAAAAAAAAAAAACCTGCTTTTTATGCTGCCTGGAAGAGATTTACTATAGATTCACAAACAAAAGTAGGTAACAAATCAAAGGACAGAAAATTATATTCTGTGTAAACAGTAGCCAAAAGAGAGATAGAGTTTTTATACTGATATTAGACAATATAGACTTTATTAATAGAACACAAAATGTTACTAGAAACAAAGAACATTATATAATGAAAAAAGGGTCAATTTATCAAGAATATATAACAAGAATAAACATACATTCACCAGAAAGCACAGTCTCAGAATATATGAAGCACACAAAGGCAAAAGACAGAGTTGAAGTGAGAAGTATGTAGTCAACAATAATATTTGGAGACTTCAATACTCAACTTTCAATAACAGATAGAACAAGTAGACAGAATATCAGAAAAGAAAATAGATGATTGAAAAAACACTGTAAACAAACTAAACCTAACAAACATTTATAGAAACACTCTCCATGATAGCAACAGAATCTACAATCTTCTCAAGTGTACATGAAATCCTGTCCAAAACAGATCATGTATTAGGTCACATATTTCAATAAATTAGAGAAAAATGGCTTATTTATATTATTTTATTTATTATTTATCTGACAGCTATGAAATAAAATTAGAAGCCAATACACAATCAGAAGGACATTTGGGAAATTTACAACTATGTGCAAATTAGACAACACACTGCTAAACCAATGAGTTAAAGAAGATATCACAAGGAAAATTAAAACATACTTTGAGATGAATAAAAATAAAAACAGAACATACCAAAACTTATGAAGTGCAGCAAAAGCAGTGCCCAGAGAGAAATTCCTAATAATCAACTATATTAAAAAGAACACCTCAAATTAGTAACTTAACTTGCCACCTTTAGAAACCAGGCAAAGATCAGGCATAGCAAAAAGAAAGATGAAAATAATAAAGACTACAGCAGAGACAAATAAGATGAAGAAGAGAAAAACAATACAGAAAATCAACAAAGCCAAAATTTGGTCTTTGAAAAGATTTTTAGAGGGCAATCCTTTAGCTAAAACTCTCAAGAGAAAAGAAATGACTAAAATTACTAGCCAGAAATAAAGTGGAGACATTATCATCAAGTACAATGAAATTAAAGGATAAAGAATGCTATAAAAAATGAAATGCTGACAAATTTGATAACTTAGACAAAATAAATGAATATCTGAAAGACACAATTGACACTGACTCAAATAGAAATAGAAAACCCCAAAAGACCTATAACAGATAGTCACTGATTTTGTGATCAAAAAGCTTTACAGGAAGAAAAGTGCAGGTCTAGATGGCTTTGCTGAATATTTACCAAAAATTTAAAGATGAACTAACACCCATTCTTCTCAAACTCTTCCGAAAATAGAAGGGTGAGCAACACTTCTAAGAAAATACTGGCAAACTGAATTCAGCAGAATATTAAAATCCTTATGCACCCTGATTAAGTAAGATTTACCCCAGGAATGCAACAGTGGTTCAACATACAAAAATCAACTGATGTAATAAACTTTATTAATGATTTAAAGGAAAAAATGCACACAATTATCTCAATGGACACACAAAAATTTTTTTTAACAAAATGATAAAAACACTAAACAAGCTAGGAATACAAAGAAACTTTCTCAAAGTGATGAAGGCATACGTAAACATTTCATAGCTAACATCAAACTTAATGGTGAAACACTAAGTTCCCCCTGAGATAAGTAATAACCAGTATCACCACTTTTATTCAACATCATACTGGAATTCTAGCCAGGATAATTAGATAAAAATAAATAAAGGTGTCTAGACTGAAAATTGATAAATTATATGATCGTATAAGAAAAAAAATCTAAAGAATTTACAAAAATAAAATTATAGTTAATGAACAAATTATTAAAATGTAGAATACAAGGTCAATATAGAAAAATTAGTTGTATTTTCATATACAAGGAATGAACAAGCCTAGTGAAATTAAGAAAATAATTATTTTCATAATAACAAATAATAAAATGTTTAGGAGTAATTTAGTCAAAGAAGTATAAGACTTACAGAAACTGAAAAATATATAACATTTTGGAAAGTAGTGAAAAACCTGAATAAATGGAAAAACATGTTCATGGTTGTAAAGCTTAATATTAGTAAGATCATAGATTGACCTATAGATTTAATGCCATTCCTATCAAAATATTGTATGTTTTTTTTGAATAAAGAGACAAAAGGCAAACCTCTAAAATCCATGTAGAAATACAAAGGATCCAAATTAGCTAAAATTATCTTGAAATGGTAGAACAAAATTGGGGGACTCAAATTTCTTGATTTCAAAATTAATACAAGGCCATGGCAGTTGTAAAGGGAAATATTGACATAAGCACAAATGTATAGATCAATTTAATTTAATTGAGATATCAGAAATTAACCCACATGTCTATGTTCAGTTGATTTAGACAAAGGGACATGTCTATTCATTGGGAAAAGAATAATCTATAACAAATAGTACTGGGAAGATAGTATATTCACATGCAGAATAATGAATCTGGATCCCTATCTTACACCATACATAAAAAATAACTCAAAGTGAATTAAAGACTGAAACATGAGAGTTAAATCGTTAAGACACTTAGAGAAAAACATAAAGTAGAGCTTCATGAATTTAGATTAGGCAATCATTTTTTAAATATGGCACCAAAATGTTGTTAAATGGATTAACAGTAGGTGGATGATCTGTACAGTTGAATATTGTTCATCCATAAAAAGAAATAAATACTGATACATGCTGTGATATGGATAAACTTTGAAAAGCTTATGTGCCGTAAAAAAAAAACTAGACACAAAAGACCATACATTATATGATTCCATTTATGTGAAATACCCAAAATAGCTATATCCATGGGCACAAAAAGTAAATTAGTTATTAAAAAGAAATAGAGTTAGGGATTAATTGGGAAGTTTAGGATTTTCTTTGAGTAAATGTTGAAAAGGTTCTGGAATTAGTGGTGGGTGGTTGAACAAAATTGTAAATATACTAAAATCCATCGACTTGTACACTTTCAAATTGTTTTTAGAATCACAAATCCCCTGAAATGAAATGTACACATTTTTTTTGTAAGATATACCTCTCCAGAAGTACACTGTTACAATGAATATGCTCCTGTGTATGCTGGTCCATTAAGTCCCATCATTGCAAACATAATCAACTGCCTGGAGTAAGACAACCCTATGACAGCTGCTGTGAGGTAAGAGAAATGAAGATGTGGTTAGCCCCAGACATATAATCAGTTAACTTCTGCACAAGGAAAAACTAAGTGCAAGCGTTAAGACAAAAATCAAAGTGCTGCAGAAAGCAGCCTTTATAATAGAAGGAGTATTTTAAAGGACCTTGAAATTTGAGCGAAATAAGGAGAGAAGGACATTGAAAGTGGAGTCAACAACAAACAATCATGGACAAATGACACAGACTGAAGGGTATGGTACAGAGCATATATATGGAGCTGAAGCCGCACAGGTGCAACCTCTCAGAACCTATGGATTAGTGGGACAAGAATGAGTCAAACAATTAATTTAGATTGTTTATTATTATTATAACTTTCATTACCTTAATTAAAGAATACAGAATACCTTAACAATAGTTCTATTTCTCTTTTATAACATCACTCTTATCTCTGGGGCATGGTGGGGAATGACACTTAGCTGCTAGTAGTGACTGTTGAAGAAAACTAGGATGTTTTGGATTAAAGAAGGTTACTTTTATGCTGTATTCCAGTACTTTGATAAATAGGATTCTCATCAGTTTTCAGGAGAAATGCATTCAATTATACTTTCAATAGAAAAAAATTACAAGCAGCTGGGCTTTCTTACCTCATACTCAACTCAATATTGACAAGACCATATTATAATCTAGAGAAAAAACAAATTCCGTGCCTGGTATCATTTGTTTCCTTACACCACTCCCCAGCTGTCCAACCTTTCAGAAAATTATTCACCTTCAAAATCAGAAGGAAGCCAAACGCCCAAACACCTTGAAAGTTACCCTAAGGAGTTAGTTTCCTTACATAATAACATTCAAGAAGATTGAAGAAAATTAAAAATGATACGATGCTACATGTAGATAATAAGAATAACTTAATAATGTGGAATGCTAAATTATAAGACAATATAGGACATAGAAATCTATTGAATGGTCAGTTTGAGCACTGACAATAAATGAAGAGGAAGAGTTAAGGCACTGGCTGTATACATGGAAAAGAGAAAGTGAAAGCAGGAGACGTGGCTCAGGTAATTTAGTAAAAGATGGATGTGGGAACAGCAAAGACAATACAGTCAAGTCTACAAACCAGAGTGCTGGGAAAACTAAAACTGCTATATGAGAGAGAGATCCCTACAGGAGCAAAGCAGATTTCAGGAAGACAATTTTTATTCTAAACATGCTCCTTTGAGGTATCAAACGGACATCCATTGACGGATGTGCAGCAAGCAGTTATTAAGTGAGGTCTGTTGTTCAGAAATGAATTAGAAGTATTGTTTTAAATTTGAAACACATTAGTACACAGCAATATTTAAGTCTATGATAGTGTAATTGTAGGAATTTTAGGAAAAGAATTCAGTAAAAACAATGTTCTTCATGATTATTTTAAACTACCTTTCTATGTGTAGGTATCATAAACTTCTTAAACAATAAAAATTTAGAAGTACTAAAATTATTCCAAGCAAAAATCTTAAACACTATTCTAGTTTATCTTTCTTACTTTCATTCCCATTCATTTTCCCATGGATCCAAGCTAGTGGATCTGCATGTCATTGTGATATTATATATATATATACACACACATATATATACATATATACACATATACATATATACACATATATACATATATATGTATACACATACACATATATATACACATATACATATATATACACGTATATACACGTATATGTATATACATGTATATATGTGTATATATATGTATATGTGTATATATGTGTATGTGTGTGTGTGTATATATATATATATATATATATATATATATATATATACACACATATGCCTATTTGGGGAGGCAAAACTGACAGTATGAGGGAAAGAGTATAAGGGAAAGGAATAGTTGTTTGTTATAATACTATGACTCCTCATCTATCTCATCGATATATTGTTACACACACACA
>CAUYQU010034150.1:0-10537 GCA_963574635.1 Cheracebus regulus
AAGGACATTACATAATGGTAGAAGGATCAATGTAACAACAGAAGTTAATGATTATAAATACATACATACCTAGTATAGGAGCGCCCAGATACATAAGACAAGTTTTTATTGACTTACAAAGAGATTTGGACTCCCGCACAATAATGGCAGGAGATTTTGACATCGCATTGTTAATTTTGACACCCATTCTGAAAGTGACTATATAACAGAAAGTGAATTACTCTTTAGTATTTACATAGTATCTCACAGACCTAAATGAAATATTGGTTGACTGTTATTTTCTTCTTGTACTCCTTTATGTCTCTGTTGTTAAGTATAATTGATGGCATAAAAGAGGTTTTTGATACCTTTTTAAGATTGCATTCCAGCCTGGGCAATAGAGCAAGAATTCTGTTCTCTCTCCCACTTTTTCTGTCTCTTTCTCTTTTTCTCTTATTAAAAAAAAAAATGTGAAGGGGAGGAAGGCAACAAATTACACTGCCACGTGTGTACCTATGCAACAATATTGTATGCTCTTCACATGTACCCCAAAACCTAAAATACAATAAAAAATAAAATAAAATAAAATAAAATAAAATAAAATAAAAATGTATAACTATTTGAAACCTGGATTTATAGTTGTGGTCTTACAGCAATGTTAATATCAGTTTATTTTTGTGGGGTTTTTTTTGTTGTTGTTGTTGTTTTATTTCATAATATGGAGATCTGGATATAGAAAGATAAGTAATTCTAGATGGTAATGCTTTTTCCAGTTTATCTCATAGCTTCAGTAATGTTCTTCAGTCTAGTTTAGATGACAAAGGAAGTTTTCTTCTGAACCCACCTAGTACAGAGCGGTAAATGACCCTGGCAGCTCCAGATAACCCACTGGTGGCTTCAAAATATTACAATTCAATACAAGATGTGTTTAAATGTGCATGTTGTTTTTTATATTTCAACATTACAAATAAGTATATTAAAATGAAATTAAACCCAATAGTTATGGAACCCCTGGAATACTGACATCCATGGAGACATCTCCAACTATTATATCTTAGGTTTTTGTCTTACCAAAGTTGCCTGTTTTGGTTAATCTTATGTGAACTTGACTGGGCCTCAGGGTGCCCAAGTTAAACATGATTTCCGAATGTGTCTGTGAGGGAGTTTCTGAGTCAGATTAGCATTTGAATCAGTGGACTCAGTGAAGCAGATCATCCTCCCCAGTTGTTGATGGGCATCATCCAGCCTGTTGAGGGCCTTGATAGAGCAAGACGCAGAAGAAAGAAGAATTTGCCCCCTTTCACCCTGCCTCATGGACTAAGCTAGAACATCTCACTTCATCTTCTTCTGCCCTTGGATTGGGATTTATGCCATTGACTTCCCTGGTTCTCAGGCTTTAGGGCTGGAACTGAATTACCCCGCTGACTTCCCTGGGGTTCCAGCTTGCAGGCAGCAGATCATGGGACTTCTCAGCCCCCATAATTGCACGTCTCTGCATATAAACACACACACTGTCTCTCCCCTATTGGCTCAATTTCTCTGGAAAACCACATCATATCTGCATCCCACTCCCCTTCTTCCCCTGCCCTGCCAGCTCCTGTCAAGAAGTGTCAGGTCTGCATGGGAGGAATCACACTTCTGGAGTTTCCTGCTGATACTGTTGCTATTTTCTGCAAGCCCCCTTTCTATTTTTCAACCTATACAGCTTCTCTCCAGTTACCCCATGTCTTCCTCCTCACACCTTTCTCCATTGTGTGTCTTTGGTGAGGGAGGTCTGGGTGAGACAAGCAGGACATGGGATTAATAGAGTGAATCACGTTTTTTCACTTCCATTTATGACTCTGTCAATCCTGGACAAGTAAGAACTTTAACAGTACCTTGCTTCTGAGGTGTATGGGAGGAGTGTGCAGAGTAGTCTCTGCTGGAAGACAGAAATCTTTTATTCATGTGGAAGGAAAGAGGTCATGGAAGTGTCTTACAAAATGCTGCACCCAGATTTGAGGAGCCCAAGCCGTGCATGTGCTGTGCTGGTTCAGAACAGAAGGAGTCTTATTTGTGTCTGAAACTTTCCCCCGAGATCAGAACATGTGTCTTTATCCAGCAGCGGCATCATGGAAACAGGAAACCTCTGTTGCTTTCTGTGGAATCGCACCAGCTATGGGAGGTCGTCTACTGTGGAAAAGAAAACTGGGGCTTCAGGATGGGGCTTGGATTCCAGCTCGGGCTTCACACTCATTAGCTCTGTGAACCTGAGTTAGTTTTATAACCTCTCTATGCCTTGGTTTCCTGACCTGTAAAATGGAGGGATGATGGCTGTCTGCCTCTACCACACATCATGACTGCAACTAAATGGAATCAGCATCTGCAAAAGTTCTTTGTGTTTGCAAACTGTCATTTTAGCCAGCTTGGGCATATCTGAGAGCCAGGGAGCAGCTTATTAATTTAAAACATAAAGAATGCATAATTTCTCACTTCTGTTCTCATACTCTCTGGTTCATATTCTAAACACAGCTCCTGTTGTATTTGGTACTAGTGCCGGAGGCACTAAAATATATTGAGGTACCATAAGCATTAAATTTATTCACAAGCATAACTTCATTTTCATAAGGAGGAAGAAACATAGATCACTGTTAGGGCATTCTGCATGCTTGATGTTAGGAGGATATTTATAAGGAGGTGGTATTTTGGGTTTGCTTTCCTGTGATTATTTAAGATTATTTAATTAAATGTGTATTTTGCCATTTTTACCCATATAAGCAAAATTATGAGTGATTTGTAAACATTTCCAGAATTCCCAAGATCAAAATCTTAAAAGGCTTCTTTGGTGTAATTTATTTGAATTTTATCCCTGTGCCAAATAAATTTTAAGAAATAATAAGCAAATTTTTTAATGTGAAACAGTTTGTACAATTTACAAAATAATGGTTTTAAGTTTCTTTGACTCCCACTTTGCATATTTTCCTGCAAACATCCAGATATTCAGCAGAACATCCGTAGGATCTTGGGATGAGAGCAGTACCCCCATTAGCACTCTGAGGATGTCATGGAGCAGGGGGAAGAGCCTGGGCCCTGTGCATGGGACACCTGGGCACATACCAGAGTCCACTCTTCCCTGGGCAGCCATCCCTCCCCTGTGCCTCAGTTTCCTCCCAGGTACAATGAGGACACCAAACCTCTCTTCCTACATTCCTATTCCTGCCACCATTGTGGTCTATGGTAGTTTCTCTCTCTCTGGAAAGGTTTTACATGTTGAGCCATTTCATAATGAGGCTCAAAGTCTGGTGTTCCGGGAAACTTGTCCCAGTTACATCCATTTTGTTTGATCTGGGTACATGTTTTGAATCTGGAAAGTTTGCATAAAAATTTAATTGGGAGCTTTTATTGAGAAACTAGAGGATTTGCAATGCTGGGCTTATATTACAGTTCTTATCTGGGCTTGAGTTACCTCTGGCACTTCATTGAGTCAGAAGGTCTGGGCTCTCCTGCTCCCCAACATACCCTGGTCTTTTGCACTCATCTCACCTCATCCAAGCCCTGTGCCCAGGGGAGTTTGGTGATCTTTTGGCAGAGTCCATTCTATTTGCCTTTCCTGGTGGGGCAAGGCAGTTAGTGGAAGTGTCTCTAAGAATGAGAAATGATCTCAACTTTTAATGGATCTCTTTCATTAAGCACAAGTTAAGAAGATGCCTATCTTTCAAAGTTGCATTTTCTTCTTGCTGATTCCTCATAGAACAGTGCTATGAGCAATCTCAGAGTTCTAACTGGCTTATGTGATTACATCTGGAAATAATTAGGTCAGGTCTAAAAAAATATGGCTACCAGGTGAGTGAGAGTTCAGTTATGAATTTGTTTGGGTTTGTTGCAGGCCTCTGTCCTCCACCTGAGAGCTCCAGGGAGCAAGGGCCAAGTGGAGAGCCAGAGTACTGCAAAGACAAGTGAGAGAGGTTTTGATCAGGTGGAGACATGACCCCGAGTTACACTTCCGGCTCACCTTTCACAGAGGCGGCAGTAGCATTCCAAGAACATCTCCCTCACAGGCATGGATTCTGGGGCCAGCAGGGTCATGGCAGGGCCATGCCGGAGAAGGGGAGCTCTAGGGGTTCCTGCATCCCCCTCTGCAAGGGAGCCAGATCCTGCACTAGGGTTGGGTACCACAGGCTAGGTCAGTAGCATGGCCTGGTAAGCCCCTTAGCCAGGACAGCCAGGCAGGTTGCCACCATCTGCTGTTCCTCCAGCAGCCCTCAGTCTGTATCTGCAGCAGGGCCTTCTGTGCATGCTTGCACTTGGCAATTGATTTTATTTTGTACTCTGTGTCTTTTAAAGACATTGTTATGGTAATAATGTTGATAAAACTGAACAACACCTATAACCTACCATCATACCTATTTTGAAATTTAGTAAATAAGAAAGTTTATTTCACAAACCACTCAACTGCAGTCCAGTCGCTATACACTCACCACTTCACTGAACCACTCTTCCTAGTGGTTTTAGTGACTCTAGTGGACACAGTGTGGTCCTCATATTGCTTGACCTCTTTTTGGCATTGGGCAAAGGTGAGCATGCCCTCCTTGAAGAATTCCTGTCACACCCTCCTGGTTTCCTCCTACTCTGACTACTGCCCTCATAGGTGGGCAGGTGGCTTGGTCCTAGACTCCCTTCTTCCTTCTGTCTTCTCTCCTTGGATAATTCATCCACTCCCATCTCTATGCTGGTGACTCCTGCATTTTTATCTTCCGCCCAGATTTCTCCTTTGGGTCTCAGACCTGTGTTTCCTCTTGCCTATTCCACATCTCTGCTTTGATATTTTAGTTGGTTCCTCATCCAGATCTCCTTCACTGCCGGGTGTGCCCATCCCCCAGGGCTGTGAGTGTGGGGCAGCTGTGAGCCCTTAGCAGCCTTTTCAACCAGTCTTCCTCCACCAAACAGGATCTGCCTCCTTCAAGTCTCTACCCAATTTGGAGGCAAGATCTCTGCCAATGACCAGCTGGTGTGGGATGCAAAAAGCCCAGCCCTGTTGCTTCAGGTGGGATAACTCTGTGCTTTAATCCATGCTCCAGAGCTCCCTATGGAGTCAGACTGAAGCCTACCACAGCCAAGACCGCAGCCTTGCTCAGCAGGTTCTCCTGCCCTATGCTGTTTTTCTCACTTCTCCCCACCTGAGGGAATTCCTTTCAACACAGTCCCCATCTCAGGCTCTGTCTCTTGAATCTGATACTTTTTTTTCTTTTTTTGTCTGAAGGTTAGCAGTATTAGACGAGGAACTGACTTACTCTGGAAGTTCCAGTTGTACCTGATGCCTGGTAGGGCCAGACTGTAAGTTTTTGGAAAAAGAATCAATTTGGTTTTCAGTTTAGCAGGATAAATGTATATTTTTAATGTGAAGCCTTTTCTTCTTCTCACTATTTAGCCTAATGATTAATCAGCGTGTTGAAAGTTTTATTCCTTTGTCTTTTGTTAATTTGTGACTAGGTGTTACTGTGCGTTTTCATTGTGAACAGACAGAAATGAGCTTATTTCTCATGCAAAGTGAGAGAATTGAGACCTCTATGAACTTTAAACTAGAAGTTGTCTCTTTTCCTTATGAAATGTATCAGTCATAGTCCAGCAAGATGTACATGAATTACTGTTGCCTGTCCCTCTTTTGGAGGCACCTCCTTCTTTGGGTGCCATATTACTGCATTGTCTTGGTCTCTGTCTCAACACTTTGACATATTTCTTGGTTTCATCACTGCTTTTGTATTCTTTTGCTCCCTAACTATTGGTAATTTCCACTGTTTATCTTCAATACCTTCTCTTTGCTCTTTTACCGTCAGAAACTGACTCAGTTTCAGCTCCCACTTTTACAGGGATGATGTCATAATATAAATCAAGTGCTTGTCTCTCTCTCTCCAGATATCTAGTCTGCTTTCCTATCTCCCACTAAACATGTTCACTTTGCTTTCATGAATGAGACCTAAATGCACAGTTTGCTAGCCCAATCCTCATTCTGACTTCTTCCTCTCCACAGTGTGATCGATCCCCTTATCACATGGGTTATGCAGACTAAAGACATGGGTGGTACTTGGATCCCTCATTTTCTGTATTCTGCCATCCCAGGCCTCACATCCTCTCAAATGTTTTGTCACCATGTCACTCATGCCCATGTCACCTTTCCTGCTTCCACTGCCACCTCCCTGGTCCAGACTGCCAGCATTGGTCCTTGTCCCCTTCCTATCATAGCTTCTGTCTTTCCCATAGGCCCAGTAATTATAGAAATCCAGGGACTCCAAAAGAGGTCACTTCCATAGGCAATGCTTCTAACATTATGGACAACTAAATTAATAAACTAGTCACAAAAATAAATAAGCATGAGAAAAATCCTGGAAAGAATTTATCCCAAATAATAATACACATCACCTAACAGCCCATACCAGAAACCCCACTGCCATCCCCAGCTTCTCACTATGATAAGAGATTAAAAATCTCTTATTAATTACTTCCTCTTCATTTCCATTACCTGGTCTTCCCTGATGCTCTCAGCCTTTGTAACCATCATTGTTACAAATGTTGTAACCAGTGTCTCTCCTCTGATCCTGCTAGCACCTTCTAATCCATTCTCTTGTGTCAGAGGTTCCTCTTTTTAAAATAGGTATCGATAGTTTCATTGCCCATCATTGCCCAATGAATTTTTCTTCTTGTCCCATTTACTTTAAAAAATGTTCATTCTTTGGAGTGGCATGCAAGTCCACCTTAGGACCAACCACAACTTCATCTGCTCCTCAGCTTTTCCTCACCATTTCTGATTCCACCTACTGACCAAACCACTCATCCCTTCTCAAACACACCACATTCAGTTATGTATCTGCACTTTTGTACAGGGTATCTTCTCTCCCTGCAATATCGTCCTCCATTCTCCTGCTAGTGCATTCCTGCACATCCTTCCTGGCCTAGCACAGGCAGCAATGCTTCTGTAAACTGCACCCCACCTCCCTGATTGCCCACCTCTGCTGCATCCTTTCATGCCTATTGACGTGGCTGCCTCTTGCACCTCAGACTTTGTTCTGTGGATATGCTTTTACCTTTGTCTACTCCCTTAGGCCATGAACTATGATTTATTTTATGTCTCCAACACCTGGCAAAGAGCCAGGCACAAAATAGGAACTTAAAGTCTTGGGTGAATAAATTAATGTTCCAAGAATAAGGGAAACAATTCAATCCCCCCACACACACTTTTTTTAATTTTTTTTTTGGTTAGAGAACGTATAAAATACCATTACCATCGGCATTGTAAGTGATTCAAATTAATGAGAGATACTCTCCTTTGGAAAGAAAACTTTTTGAGCATTTGAATGGACTTATTGAACGCAATATCTCTGCAATATGATAAGGATACATGTTTTGAACTGACATATTTTAGGATTGTTTTTAAGTTCCTTCTGTATTTGAATTTGCATTTCAAAAAATAATTTCAACCTTTATTTTAGATGCAGGGGATACAAGCACAGGATTGTTACATGGGTATATTGCATGATGCTGAGATTTGTGGTACAGATAATCCCCATCACTCAGATAGTGAGCATAGTACCCAATAAGTAGTTTTCAGCACACAACTCCCCTCTCTTCCGCCTCTAGTACTTCCCAGTGTCTGTTATTCCTGTCTTTATGCTCATGTGTGCTCAATATTTACCTCCAACTTGTGAGTGGCAACGTGGTATTTGGTTTGCTGTTCTTGTATTAAGAATTAATATGTGTTCAATACCAATTTATTCTTACCTATTATTACCTAAGTTTTAGATGTGTCATAGTCAACAAATAGTTACAGCTGTTTAAATTACTCGATTATATTTATTTCTAGAAATAGAATTTTTGCATCGTTACTTACATCTTCTGAGTTTTGTGCCTTGGTGTTGCCTTTGCTCCAACGCTCTGGCTGTTTGACAAGTCTTACCAGACAGCACTTAAATTTCAAGTGAAGATGCACATTAAAGACAGGAACAGACAAGTCACCACCCTGTGTGAAGCAGCACATGTTATTTTGGGGCTTGCTAAACTGTCTATGGGCTGAGGAGGACTGCACTAGGAAACCTTAAGGTTTTCCTTGAGCCAACATATGAGTACAGAATATCAATTGCAAGGATAGTAGATGCACCCAGGAAGAGCTGTAAGTATAGCAAATGACAGACTTCATATGTAAGATATATAGTCACTCTTTTGGGCCTTGTGATTTTTCTCATTTATAATTTTGATATTTGTATCTTATGTTCTTAAACTGGTTGCCCAGTATACCTCTCCAGCACCGTTGTAGTTAACACATTGATATCAAGTGCTCATGTGAACAAGCTTCAGTTCTGGAGGCTGTGCAAGTGCATGGATTCCACAAGGCCCCCAGGTGTACATCATTCCAATGTGGGGTATAGCCACGCATGAGCAGTCTCCGGAGATCAAGCAGAGTAAAGTGTGGATGCCCCTCTTCCCTACCTCAAAAGATCTTGTAGGGATTAATTCTGCCAAATGCCTCACACACACTAGCATTCCATAAAGATAATTCCCTTTCCTTTTTATAAAAGCATGACTAAGGCAAGGAAGCCTTCACCTTCCTTTGCTCTGGTAAGGAGATGTCAAAGAAATGTAATATTTTAAAGATGCTTTTAAAAACATTCTGTAGGATTTTTTGATAGTTTTCTTTTGAACACAAATCTAGGAAGGTGGTTCACTATACAGTAATAAAGGAATTTTCAGTTAGGAGGATCAACTGTAGATAGACATCAAAGGGGTAGCTGGCTTAGCAGCTACAGGGCATCACCAGTGAGACTTGGCATCTCTCCACAAACTGACATTTACCTTTACAAATATTCTCTTCTAGATGGATAAATCAAATATTAATAGAATTAAAGTAGGAGTTCACATACAATGCATGATGCATTAAATGTCAGAAAATGTGTGATGATCTGAGCTGTAGAGATCCTCTGAGTCTGTGTTCATCCCAGGTGAGTGACAGAATGAAGTCTGGAACATTTCTATCTTGTTTACAACAATCAAGAGAGTGGTGACAGTTTCATTTCTCTTGGGAGATACGTTTTTTGCTCAAGGTCAGAGCTGCATCAGTATGCCCAACAACAGGAAGAAAATACTCTAGGGCAAAAATATCTATTTCTGTGTACACTGTGTGATATAGGTTTTGACCAACTCTGGAGGAGTGCTTGTACTCAGCCAAAGGCTTGAACTTTGGAAATTTATTTGTATGTATTAGTATGCAAATGAGGAATGAAAACATTTTAAATTCTGACATATTGTACTTTTATTCAGAAACAAAAAATAAAAATCCTATCCCTTAGTGGCACTGAAAGATGTGAGAACCACTTGTCGTTATATGTGTCTGAGTATTATTTTAGCTTTTCTATGGTGCTTAGTTTCAGGTAGATTAAAAACAGACAAAAAGCAGAAAGCTTTGCCCTATGCATGATCCAAATTTGCAGATGCAAAGGAAGAGTTTATCGAACGTTCAGTTGTTTTGCCTGCATATTTTTTACAGTGTTAGCAGCCTAAGCAGTTAATCATTAGGAAGTCTTCATTTTCATCTGTCCAGTGCTCATGCTTTATCAAAATCCCTTACCCATTGGTTGAACTTGTATTTGGGAAGAAAGGACATGTGCACCCAGCCACATGATTCAGGGCAATCCTCCTGTAGTATGGACAAAGGTGGCCATCCCTGTCCTCCTCTTTAAGGAGTTCATTGTCCTGTCAAAGGTACATAAAGGATTAAAATTCAGGGTGGTACAGGCTATAATCAAGTTAGGTACAAAGCACTAGCTATGCATGGCAGAACTAGATACTTGGTAGAGAAGGTGACATTTGAAATGTGAGTCTTGAAGGAAAAAGAGGAGAAATTTGCCAGTAAGGCAAAGAGGGAATGACACAGCATGTGGAGGAAAGGTCATAGGTATGCACAAGGATGGAGAGCTCTTTACAGCTCAAGGGATCAGCACACAGGAGTCATCGTCATATGACTCCCAAGTATTCATGGAGGCATTGTTTTTGACACTTGTTTTGAGGCAGATAACTCTGCCTCTGGTCATTGAAGGCAGCTTGAAATAGTCTAGTGTGCGATGCAGATCGGGAATGTGGAGGGTCCAAGCTAAGGCATTGGCAGAGCAGGAGTAGGGAAGGTGTCTTTAAGGGTATTTTAGTGCATAATGAATAGGATTTGGTGCAAAATTAAAAGCAGAAGTAAAAGAGGACAGAAAAGTAGAAAATGACTCTTAGGTTCCCAGAGGGATTTTTTTTTTTTTTTTTTTTTTTTTTTTTTTTTTTAGAAAAAGAGAGAAAAGGAGAAAGAAAAACAGCAAAAGAAAGAAAAAATGAAAGAGAAAGAGGAAGAGACTTTAGAAAAAGAGAGAAAAGGAGAAAGAAAGAAACTGCAAAAGAAAGAAAAAATGAAAGATAAAGGAAGAGATTTTACAAAAAGAGAGAAAAGGAGAAAGAAAGACACAGCAAAAGAAAAAGAAAAAAAGAATGAAAGAAAGAAAGAGGAAGAGAAAGAGGGAGAGAGAATGGGATTCTTGTTTTATTGCCCAGGCTA
>CAUYQU010034151.1:0-19846 GCA_963574635.1 Cheracebus regulus
TGGGGGGAGATAGCATGGGGAGAAATGCCAGATATAGGTGAAGGGGAGGAAGGCAACAAACCACACTGCCATGTGTGTACCTATGCAACAATATTGCATGTTCTTCACATGTACCCCAAAACCTAAAATGCAATAAAAAAAAAATTAAATTTCACTTAATTTCTGACTCTGCTGTTTACAAATTGTGTAACTGTAGACAAGTCGAAAAACCAATCTGAATAATGATTTCTACCTGGTAGATTTTTTTTGAGGATTAGGAGAAATAATAAAACACTTGCCATAAGTGACTCTCAAACCATATGATCAATTCGATGTATTGAGTATGCATTTATTCAATACATAAAAGTGGGGATTATTACTCTTTAGAGATAGTAATGACCTCATTACAAAAAAGACACAATTTTTTTATGTTTGAGTAATGACAACTTTTGAGCCTCATTTCTCCCTCTTCCTTTACTGCTCTACTAATTTATTAGTCACTGTGTTATGTTATTTTGTTCCCGTCATCCTCATTATAATCTTGAAGTGCCAGTGATATTATTGCACAAGATAGAAAAATTATTTTTGAAGAATTTCATGATTTTAGTAGCAGAACTAGCAATAAAAGTCAGGTGTCTCTCACTCAGAAATCTGTTATCTCAAATATAAGTTGTTCCTTCTTCTCCTGATCTGTATATCTCACTCCCTTTATTATTTTTTCTAAGGTATACATAAATAAGTATATATGTATTTAAAAAGTTTTTCATGGTTATTTTCCCTCTTGCATAAATTACTTTGAGACTGAAAAATATAACAAGATAATTGTATTTTTAATGTAGCTTCTGAGTAATATTGATAGTTTTCCAATTAAAACAAATACATACAAGAAAAACGTAGTATACATATGGTCCTATTGCATCCTTTAGGACCATGTGTATATTACATTTCGGCTTTAGTATTGTTAATTTTTTGGTCTCTAAAAATATTTGTCATATCCTAATACTTAAACACATATCTATTATTGTGTAGCATACAGAAAAAAATTAGTAACAATCTCTACCCCCACTATCCACTATTTTTACTTATCTCACTTAAGCTGTAAACTCAGAATGTCACTTAATTCATGGCTCTGCTGTTTATAAATTATATACTGTAGACAAGTTGAAGAACCAATCTAGATAATGATTTCTACTTGGTAGATTTGTTTTGAGGATTGGGAGAAATTAAATAAAGCACCTAGCATATGTGACTCCCAAACCATATAATCAATAATAATTGCTTTCTTCTTTTTGTTCTCTCTTTCTACACTTCTGTTTCATTATCTCTGTAGAGTTTTAATTTGATTTCATAGTTTGTTTTGATACAATAAAGATGATATATACAAAATTTTTCTGTTAATATACCATTAATAATATCATATGCAGATATATTTGAATCTGTAAAGCATGTTTTGTTATAAATACTATTATACTAATATTCTGTTAGTAATAATTTAGTTCTTTAACAATTTAAAATATATTATTATTTTATGGAAGATATATTATGTTAACAACATCTCTAATGGCTTATTGTTTAGTTTTTGTTTGAACAACCCTTACAAACTGTACTAACTCCTACTATCATGTGTAGTATATATTCCCTACAGCATAAAATGGCTTTTGTCAAATGTTCTCTTATAGGCCCTTCGCCAATTTTCCATTAAATGACAGGAAAAAGGAGGGGAAATCATCAGCTCTGAAATTCACTAATAGTCAACTGTCTACAATATTTTGGGAGAAATTTTAATTAATGACAAGGAAACTACACAAGACTCAGAAACACAGTGTTGGGTTATGATGAATTTACCTTCTAAGCCAGTCAAATAATGTAGAATTTTCTGCTCTTAAAAACTGCCTACTTTTTGCTGGGAGATGCATGATGTATACTAAAAAGAAAACCAAGGAGCCCCATTTTAACAACACAGGCCTTTCTGAACTTGCTTCTTACTGGTTTAATTGACACTAGTCTTCTAATCACATTAATTCTTACATTATCTACAATACAGGTATGTTTACTATGTCAATCATGTCATTAAATTACCACAATAATTTCTATTTTCTTTAGTAAAAATAAAGTTTTTTAATGTTATATTTTAATGAAATGTACATGTATTTATTAATCACAGTTTATTATATTTATTGTATACATTTTAAATAAAAGTGATGACTTTATCAAGCTTTTTTGTACAAAATAGAAATATTGCTAAACACTTTAGTACTTTAATTGCATTATCTTATGCTTTTCATAACCCATCAAGTTCCTGCTGTTATTGTAATTGCCATTTTAAAGATCATAGACTTGATGTTTTGGGAAGTTCAACAAATTGCCCAAACTCACGCAGCTAGTACATGCTAAAACTGGTATTCAAACCCAGACTGACATAGAGATACTATGTAGAGATACAAACTGATTCCAAAAACAAGCCAAACAGCTATAAAATACTACTTCTATAAAAAAAAATGAAGTTGGCTTAGAATTATTAGTAGACAATGAATAAGACAGATTCAAATGCAAGACTAACTTTTTTGTGGTAGCACTTTGTGCCCTTTGGGTGGAATTAGTATTTTAATATAGATAATAATATCTATAAATTTGAAAGAAGTATAGAATGTTGACAGAAAATTGGCAAATTAATGCCAATATATTTCTTAATGAAAGTGAGTTACTATAATGTATTAATGTCTGTGTTGTATTCAGGGGGAAATGCTTTTGTTTTAATCCATTAACATATTATTTTAAGTTGAATGATTGCATTTCACAAGGTGATGCCAGTTTACCCCTTTCACCTTGAGTAGACGTATATAAATGAGGCCTCCATACTTCAATCTTAAATGAGTCTGGGAGAGTAAACTTTGCATATGAGCATTTCCTCTGATGAAGAAATTATCTTCTAAAAAAAGAAATGTTTTTTAATTATATGATCATATTTTTACTCTTAAATAAAAGATTTCAATAATGATATGAATGTAGAAACAGTTTAATTGGACATGTAGTGACTAGAAGCAAAACAGTAAATAATTTTCCATTTTTATTATTGGGTGAAATTGATTTTTTATTAGTGTTTTCTTTTTTAATTGTTACTTTCTTCTAGTTGGATAAAACAATGCCATAGAAAAATGAAACAGCAGGAGAGATAAATTTCTTATTACATTTATACAGAAAGTTAATTTTTTCAATAAAAAAAGACATCTAAAATAATATTTGCATCTAAGATTGAGAAAATTAATCCAGAGTAATATGTAAATTAAGAAATATATTCAGAGTTTGCCACATGGCTGGTTCAAACCATTCTGTGTAAATGAAAGAAGATTAAGACTTATTTCAAGTCTGTGTGAAAATGATAAAATATGCTTCAAAATAATTCTAGTAAACAACTCAAAATCCTCTGCAAAAATCTTTTTTTCAATCATTATACTTTAAATTCTGGGATACATGTGCAGAACGTGCAGGTTTGTTACATAAGTATACATGTGCCATGGTGGTTTGCTGCACCCATCAACCCATCATCTGTATTAGGTATTTCTCCTAATGCTGTCCCACCCCTTGCCTCCGCATCCCAGAGACAGTCCCTGGTGTGTGATGTTCCCCTCCCTATTCCTATATGTTCTCATTGTTCAACTCCCACTTGTGAGTTAGAACATGCGGTATTTGATTTTCTGTTCCTGTATTAGTTTGCTGAGAATGATGGTTTCCAGTTTCATCCATGTCCCTGCAAAGGACATGAAATTATCCTTTTTTATGGCTGCATAGTATTCCATGGTGTATATATGCCACATTTTCTTTATTCATTCTAACATTGATGGGCATTTGGGTTGGTTCCAAGTCTTTGCTATTGTGAATAGTCCTGCAATAAACATATATGTGCATGTTTCTTTATAGTGGAATGATTTATAATCCTTTGGTTATATACCCAGTAATGGAATTGCTTGGTCAAATGGTATTTCTAGTTCCAGATCCTTGAGGAATTGCCAGGACGTAGGCATTGGCAAAGACTTGATGACTAACACACCAAAAAAATTTGCAACAAAAGCCAAAATTGACAAATGGTATCTAATTAAAGAGCTTCTGCACAGCAAAAGAAGCTATCATCAGAGTGAGCAGGCAATCTACAGAATGGGAGAACGTTTCTGCAAAAAATCTTAATATTACTAACAAAGCGTTCTGTTCTTTACTAACTTGGCGTGACATAATGTCTGACATGAAGGACACACTCAATTAGATGCCTGTCGAATATTTACAGACAGGTCTGGAGTCGTCTTTTTAAGTAAACTTTGTTCATATTGTCGTGGGGCTCTACTTCCTTATTCAAAGATCCTTAGTTAGTAATTTTAGGCAACAAATGCCCAAAGGTCTTTGTATGTACAGTTTTTGTGGAGGTGTAAATCCTTCATAGGCAGTGAGCATATGATGTCCCAGATGCTTGCCTTGTTTTACTTCGAGAATAGATGCTTCCTATTTGTTTAACTCTACCCTTGCATTCTATAGGCACTATTTGTCTGTGTATCATCCATAAGCCTCTGACATGCACTAAAAATTGAATGTAAATTGCCATTGGTTTAAAGTTATTTAATGTTTATTGTGACAAAGATCATATTACAATTTTCAATTGTGATGTTCTTATTTTGTCACAGAATATGTGCTAATATCAGAAGTATCAACATTTTCCCACTGCATACCCACTTCTGTTAAGGCTAAAGTAGAATGTTTTTATTTTAATATTCATAGAAATTAAGTACCAAAAACTTAAGGTGTTTTTCAGACTTTTCCTCTTTTTGTAACCGCTGAAAGCTCTGCTTTTATACATGATATACACAAACACAAATATATCTTTTTATATTTATTGCTAATACATTAAAAGATATGAGGATATTCTGATACCAACAATCCAATCCAAAATAATGAAACTCCCTGTAGCCTTTCTCTTTCTGCATTTGTAGTCAGTGCGTACAACAGTGAGAAACTTGCTTTCATTATTTTCAATGTAAGTGGTTATTTGCTCAATCCTAGAATATACAAAAAAGAAGTTTCTGGGTTAGTAACCCATATCTATGTTTTAAAAAAAAACCCTATTTAATACTTGGAATACATATTTGTGTACAGGATTTTTTTTGGCTTTCACTTTATGGTATCAAAATGTTGTTTCACAAAGTCAGGCTAATAATTTTTCTGTTAGGTTCAGGGGTACATGTGCAGTTTTATTGCATAGGTAATCTCTTATCACAGGGGTGTGTTGTATAGATTATTTCATCACCCAGATACTAAGCCTAGTACCCAATAGTTATTTTTTCTTATCTTCTCCCTCCTCCCAATCTCTGCCCTCAACTAGATCCCAGTGTTTGATCTTCCCCTCTTTGCATCCAGTGTTCTTATCATTTAGTTGCCACTTATAAGTGAGAACCTGCAGTATTTGGTTGTTTGTTCCTGCATTAATGAATAGTTCTGCAATAAGGATTATGGCCTCCGGCTCCATCCATGTTCCTGCAAAGGACTTGATCTTATTCTTTTTTATGGTTGTATAGTATTTTATGGTTTATACGTACTGCATTTTCTTTATTCAGTCTATCACTGATAGGCATTTAGGTTGATTCTACGTCTTTGCAACTGTGAATAGTGCTGCAGTGAACATATACGTGTATGTGTCGTTATGGTAGAACAATTTGTGTTCCTTTGAGTATATACCTGTAACAGGATTGGTGAGTAGGATAGTAATTCTGTTTTTAGCTATTTGAGGAATCGTCACACTACTTTCCACAATGGTTGAACTGATTTACACTCCCACCAACAATGTATTATTGTTTGCTTTTCTCCACAACCTTTCCAGCATCTGTAATTTTTTTACTTTTTAATAATCAGGCTTATATTTTTCTTTGCTACTTCTTTGATGTGATCATATTATCCACCTGTTTGTTAGTATTGCATTCTATTTTGGTGTTCCCGCCACATCATGGTTGATAAATATTTATTTATTTTGTTTGAATATGTAAAATATTAAGATTGTTGCAGAAATCTAAACTATAAAAAAAGGATATAGACAGAGAAATATCACTCCACTCTTATTTCTTCTATTCCATTCCAATTCTTATATTTTGTCATTATATGGATTTCCACACACTTGTGTAGTCTCATTAGTTTCCGGTTTCTTCTTGCTAGATACCTGAGCAGATAACATGTTTATTGCTTATTTCCCTTTCTTTGTTACATGAAAGATTGCATACTGTAGATAATATTGTAATTTTCACTCAATGATAGGTTTTGGAAATTGCTGGGTATTAGTTCATAGAGTCCTTCCTGATTTCTTTCTTTTACACCTTAATAGTGAAAGGAGGTTGAAGAGACATCTAGATGCAATGTATGATATAGGCCCAGGGAAAGGAAAATAGTGAGACAATTCTTAAAATTTGAGTATGGTCTCTAGATTGAATAATAGGATTGTATCAATGTGTTAATTTCCTGGTTTTGATTAATGGTATTATGGCAATACAAAAAATGTGAACAGTTTAGAGGCAAGTTGTTAATACTTGTTTCCTCCTATTCTCCACCTAAGCTTTCTTGCAGGGTAATAACCAGTTCACACACACACACACACACACACACACACACACACACACTATATACATAGTTGAAAGTTTGTATCTTCAGCACTGCCCTCATCCTGCAACATGTATTTAAATATAAAATAAATAGTTCTACTTGTTTGATAGTCACATGAAAGTACTATATGTCTTCATATCCTATAAGAATTTATCAAAAACTCTTCCTCCCACAGCTGTCTCCTTCTCAATGAATAGTAATACTACATACCCAATAGTTCATACTGTATCAGCTATGCTAGCCATCTCTCCTACTGTTTTCTCACCGTGCCACTTTTATGAGCTTTTAACCTTTATTTTAGATAACAAATATTTCTAAATTAAAGATTATCAAATCACAGTTTTTATTTCTTTTACAGGCTGTGACCCAATTGGAAATTATCTGTTTTACTTTTTGATCATTTATTTATTTTCCATCTTCAGTCACTCAATTTAAACCTCATGAAAGCAACATAGTTTACTGTTCTGTTAATCATTTTTTCATTAAAACTAATTAACAAAATTCAATTTATTTTTAGAAAAGTACAAAGTTTGATGGGTATATTAACCTGTGTCATTCTGAAATGTATTCCATATTTTCCTTTTACTATTTTTATAGATCCATCTGGTGGTTCATTTTAAGTGACAGACACATTGTTACATTTTCTTTTGAAGAATATGAGTGTATTAAGTTGAGAGGAAAGAGAAAAGGGAAATTAGCTTGTTATCTTTTTGACTGATTCCAATTACTTGGCATAAGTCAGCAAACAGCAAGGGGAATACTGCCAAAAAAAGAAAGAAAAGTTGCAGTCTTATCATTTCTTTGCAGGTGGTCCTCATTCACAGCTCACAGTGGCTTTCTTATGCCTTCAGTGTAAGCAGTTTCAGAGTTGTAGATATTGACACACTGTAGAAAAGTTCATCTTTGTCAGTTAAAAAGAAGAAAAATTTAACATCAATTTTATTTAAGGATTCGTTTGCAATTCAATTAAGTGTTATCATTTAACCTAAAGATAAAAAAGAAATTTACAAAGATGATCATGGGATGTACACTGTTGTCATATATGTAATGCTGAAACTTCTTCTTTAACATTCTATTTTGGTTCAGTATTTGCCTCAGCATCATAAATAAATGCTTATCTTTCTTTATAAAAACTTGAGCCCAGGTGGGATGCAATGGTTCATAAACCAGTTCTGTCTGCGTAGTGGAAACCGTCAATCACAGAAAAGCGTGATTTATTTATCTGTCCAGGAAAAGGAATGTATTGTTATTAACATTAGTAAATCATACCATACATACTCTACAGATATTTAACTTATACCACCCATAAGATGCTGCTCTCCCCTGCTTCAGGCACACTTTCTTTAGGAATCCAAAGAAATACTGTGTGAAATAGCAGAGACAACAGCCAATATTTCAGCATCTTCTGTCAGGGCAAATGTAGCAACACAAAACTGCTTTTGACCTAGTGCCTAACGAATAGCCTCTTTCTTCAACCCACTATGTTGATTTGTAGCATAGGTTTTATACACAAACATAGCAATGAACACTCCCATAATGTTGTATTCTAGGGACAACATTAGTTATTTAATCTTTCCCCAAAGTAGAGCATCTATTATTGTCTTCCTATTGAAAGTCATAAGGAGCTGTTCTGAAAGCTGCAGGTACATCAGTATGTCATAATGTACCACAGAGGAAAATTCCCTTTTTGTTATTAGGAATATCTCTTAGCACTTTGTAATAAGTTAGCTTCACTCATTCTTCAAGACAGTCATTGAGTAATTCATCACATGTTTGTTAAAAGACTTACTTATTAATAGACTTATACTGCTAGGTTCTCCAGAGATACTGGGAATAAAATTGTGAAAAAAGTATGTTGCCCTCATAGAGCATAGAGTTGGTGTGGAAACAGGCATTGATGAGTTAGTCAACAGAATTCAACTGCCATAAAATGCTTGAAAGCATTTTATGGATAAAATGGATATAGAGGAAGACTTCATTAGAAAACCAATGCTGTCAGTTGGTGGACAAGTAGAAAATATGGATGAGGAATGAACTCTATATCTTTTTTTTCAATGCACAAAACAAGTCTCTAATATTTTAACACATATTAGACACATGGTCTCTAATATTTTAACTCATATGGTAGACATTGTGGTAGATAAGAGGTCATAAGAGAATGAATTCCTGGTTCTTCCCATGTCATCAAGGAACATTTGTCTTAATAATGCAAGATCATCACAAAATAAATATGTGTTAAGTAGTTCACTTTGTTTCTCATGTTTATATCTTTGTATTAATATTTAGCATTGTTGATTAATTTTACTGCAAAACAGGAGTATGCAAAGCTGCAAGAAATTCTCAACTCTTAAGATGCCATAAAGAAGTAAAAGTTTATGGCATTTGACTTCAGAGAATATAGGCTACACAAGGGCTTATATGCATATGTTCAAAATTGAAATATTCTAATTGAAATAATGACACTAATATTATACTCAAGTCTTTCCTAAAGGGTGAAAACAGCAAATATGCATGTATTAATTTAGAGCTGAAGCTTGTCTGTATAATGCTTTCTCATAAGTACATTTTCTTATACATAACATTTGGCATAGTACCCCTTATTTGCTCTCCCATGGGGAATCTTATAAAAAATAGATATATACCTGAAAGATGAAATGTAAATATTTCTAGGTATCTCAAAACAGTTTTTAATCTTTGGAATTAATAATGTGGCTGTTGTTATAGATATGTCTTCTATATTAAGTTTATCTGCAATTTTATTTGTATGTGTTGGTAAATAATATTTAGTTACTATTTACTGAAAAGTCATTTTTCTACATTTTTAGGTTGCTTTTCTTGACTGAGGAGAACTAGGAGGATATAACAGAGTGAAACATAGTGAAAGATACTCCATAGCCAGGTAAATTATTCCAATCAAGCTGGAAATAAATGGGTAACATGTTATAACCCGACATACTACATTTTTATACATTCTTACATCCTATATTTAATTATTTACAAAAGTTTTCTTTGACCTTTTTTTTTTTACCTAAAACAATAAAATTATCACAATAGATATGCCTGTCCACATTGGATAGATTTTTTTTTAAAGCAAGACTGAAAGTTTAAGTAGTGTACCCAAATTATGATGTTTGCAAATAGTGCAGGTAATTGTTTAAATAAAAAGATTTCATAAAATGAATTTCTGAGGCTTATAGATGAAGAGCCACTGCAAGATATGAAATCCAATATGATCACCTCTAACTTAAACTCTTCAAAACTGTGACAATTATAGTAGAGAAGGGAAAAGCTCTGAAGCCAATAAGCCCTTTTGAAATGTACATAATATAAAGTACTTACATTTATTACTTTGGAAGATATGATTATGTCACACAAGGGTAAGGAAAACATAAAGCAAAACAAAATGTCTCCTTCATAATAATTATGATAAATGTGCATTTAGATGATTTGAGATTTTCCACTTTCCTGTGGAGTTACTTATAAAACATTATGATGCACTATAAAAGATTACTTTTCAATTTCTCTTTGTGATACCTGTGATCATATTGTACTTACATCTCTGCTGCTATTTTGAAAACTCACATTTTCTGAGATAGGAGATCATTTGCTACATATAAATTATTTTATTAGTACCAACAGATAGATTGTCATATACCTAATATCCTCTCAGCTATGCAAAACCTCTCATTTTCTTCAACATGCACTTTATTTCAAGTCAGCTCTGGCCATGTCTTCTAGATATTACTATTGAGTAAGCACACTGGTGGAACTTGCCATAAAAATGACAGCAGTACTGTGACCTATGCTCAAATTGTTCTTAGTCCATGGATTCATTCAGTGAACTGGAACAGTTTGAGAGTTGAAAGCCTTGTTTCTGTTGACAAGCTTTTCAGCTTGATGTCTCAGATACACAGTATTTACCAGCTTACTGTTTTAGAGATGAATGCCTCAATCGAGCAAAAATAATGACTCAAGTCTTCAGGTAAAAGTTTGAAACCCTCTTTAAATAAAATAAATTATGCATCTCAAGTGATGTAAATTGTCTAAAGAAAACTGGAAAATATGCTCCATGAGCAGCTATTTAGCTTCATAATAGGATTCTTATAGAAATTATCTGAGCTTGAAACTAGAAGCAATACAGACAGTGTTAAACAAGAAAAAAAAAATTAAAGGTATTATGCAAGCCCTTAGGGGAGCATTCATCAAGAAATTTTCACATCTGGAAATTCATACTTATTGTTTGTTTTTATTCCTTGATTATTTAAATGCTTTGGCTTTCTCTGTGTGTACGGACTTATAAATCAATATGCATTATTAAATAAGTAGTAGCTAGCTGTCTGTGCCACACAATTTAAACCTTTATAGAAATCATAATTATTATTGTTATGGTTTCTTTGCCTTCCCTGTTAAACGGATAAGACAACACATTAGTGACTGGACTTTCTCTTATTTTTTTGATCCTTAAGAATAAAATGTTACTTTAAATGTTTATGCTTTTACTGACTAAATGAATTCTTTTGAAAATTCAATTTGTTATTAGATTTGGAGAGGAAGGGAGTTGTCTAATTGCCTAGAAGGAAGACTATGTTTTGATAACTATGAAATGGTATAAAAACTATTGGTAAAAACTGACACATTCTGTTGAGTTTCATTCAACACGTCAATTAGTAGCAATTTCAGAGGAATAATAATTATCTCTTGGGCTTCTCTTTAAAACAATATTAGTGCCTATATTCCATATCTTAGCACTTAGCGCTTTAAGTTTTAAATAGTTTATTATATAAGTAAAGAAGTCAAAAGCTAGAATAATTACACTATTTACTCAATCTCACAGGTTATTAATAAAAATGGAGTAAACCTGAATATTGACACCTTTTGTATGTATTTTAAGGTATTCCAAACTGTCCCACTTAGGGAATTTCTGAAAATTACATAACATGGTCCTGTTGAGATTTTTTGTGAATCATGGAGGACTTGAAGTTGTTCTACTCAGCTTGGGTTCTCAACTGGATCTTTACAGGTTTTATGTAGCAATTTAATCCATTCTGTTAATATTTAATGAAGATCAGTGAAAATGGACTTTGGGCAGAAAATGAATTTCTTTAAGGAAGGAAAATATATAGAGAAAAACTGTATGCATTTATTCTGAAAATCTATTGATATGGCTAATATTATAACATGATAGGCCAAAACTTGTACTAGCGTTCCATTCCAAATTTTGACTCCAACAAAAATGTTACCATACCTATCAAATGTTGCCACTTTATTAACTGAAAGATGATATTACTAGCATTTCTTTCCATACTTCTATTGTATGAGGCAAGGTCTCCCCAGACCCATGCTACATAGACTCCCACTTTTTCTTTCTTATTCTTTTTCTTTTCTTTCTTTCTTTTTTTTTTTTTTTTTGAGACAGAGTCTTGCTCTGCCACCAGGCGCCAGGCTGGAGTGCAGGGGCACGATCTCGGCTCA
The DNA here is from genome assembly GCA_963574635.1 of Cheracebus regulus. NCBI lineage: Eukaryota > Metazoa > Chordata > Mammalia > Primates > Pitheciidae > Cheracebus > Cheracebus regulus. The sequence goes on from CAUYQU010034151.1 coordinate 12,082, forward strand.
CTGCAACCTCTGTCTCCCGGGTTCAAGCAGTTCTCCTGCCTCAGCCTCCCGAGTAGCTGGGACTACAGGCGCGCATCACCACACCCTGTTAATTTTTACATTTTAGTAGAGACAGGGTTTCATTATGTTGGCCAGGATGGTCTCGATCTCTTGACCTTGTGATCTGCCTGCGTTGGCCTCCCAAAGTGCTGGGATTACAGGTATAAGCCACCACACCTGGCCTGACTCCTACTTTTTCTTAACCCATCAAACATATGGTTTAAAATTGTTTCCATCAAATAAACAAAAATGAAACAATCTAAAATAAAAATATTTTTAAAATGTTCTCTTTTCAGATAATGTGGGTCTACTTTTCTTTGGTGTAAGGTGTTATCATTAATTTTAAATGTTAACTTGACTATGTTAAAGAATACATAGAAAAATGGTAAACCATTACTTCTGGGTGTTTCCAGAAGAAATTGGTGTGTGAATCATGGGATTGGCTGCAGAAGACCTCGGAATTGTTAGGCACCACCCAGTTGACTGGGGGCTGGGTACAACACAAAAGGCAGACAGAATTGATTTTCTTTCATTCTCTTGGAGCTTGAATTCACTTCTTGTCTTTGGTCATCAAACTGTAGGCTTTCTGGCCTGTAGACTTTGGGACTTTTTCTAGAAACTCCCTAAGTTCTCAAACGTTTGGCCTCAAACTGAATATTAACCATTGACTTCCCTGGTTCTGAGGCTTTCAGATTGAGGCCAATTATCCTATAAATCCTCTCCCATTTCTCTCTCTCTCTCTCTCTCTCTCTCTCTCTCTCTCTCTCTCTTGTTTCTCCTATTGGTTTTATCTCTCTAGAGAATTCTAATATATAAGAAAATAGAAAATAATAAAATCCACCTTTCTAAATTGTTGTAAGAATGGCTTCTAGTGGACACTCAGTCAGCTTATGATCTCTCTCTCTTTCACCCCTGCCATTATGCATGTGAAATCAGAAAGCAAACTCTGTTATTTTCCTTAATTTTAGACTGGATGCAGCACAAACCTGTGTCGTTATATGTCCTTACCATCTGCTCTGTCTATACTGCCTTGCTATTCCCCACCAAACCATCCAGCTGCTTGCTCATTATCTTCAAGCCATCCCACTATGCCCTGTAAATAGTTTCCCTCGTGACAAAGTTTTTACTGAGACTAAAACATCCTAGATTATCACTTTGGAATAATTTGAGTCACAATGCACTATACACTTGTGAGAACTTTTTTTTATTTCACATTTTCCTTAATCTCTTGCATGTTAGAGGCATCACTACTCAATCCCCATGTACAAAAGAATTTTCAATTGCATATGGCAACCAAATCATTCTGTTTATCATCCTGGTTACTGCCATCTGCATTTCTTCCTTTTCTCATTAATTTTGTAATCCACCGATGTTGAGTCATTATTTCTCATTTCTGATCTATTTTAGGTCATGGTTTATTTTTACTCTCTCTCATTCTAATCTGTCTTAGATTTTGATGATTTTAATGTAAATGTATAGAATCCTCTCAACATTATGTTCTCTCCTTCCTAAATCTTGCTCAATAGTAGTTAACACCTCAATGTTCCTGTTAGCATCTGTCCACTTGTCATTTCTCACCCTTAGTATATATGTTCTTTCCATGACCCTTACAGAAAGCTTCTTTTCTTTCATCCACTAATTCTCGCTTAATGCTGCCTATGCGAAGGCACAGCCTCTGCAGTTTTCTCTTCATGGCATCACTTTTTTCTTCTCTTTGATGGATCATTTTCATCAGTGTAGATGCATGCTGGCATTTTTCTTACCTAAAAACAGACAACAAAGAAACAACCAGACAATGCCTCACTTTGGGATTCTCCATTCCAAATCAAACAAACAACAAACAAGGTATTGTCTTTACTCCATTTCCAATCATTTTTTTTTTCTCTGTGGTTCACTTGCTGATCAAGATTTCATACATTCCAACACACAATATAATTATTCCTAAAAGATCAACACTTAATTTCACTTTGCTAATTCCAGTGATCAGTTATCAATCTTTATTATTGTTAATCTATATTCCCTTCTCCTTGATACTTTTTATACCATTTGGTTTCCAAGGTATTATACTGGTTTGATAGTTCTTTCTTCTCTTCTGTTACTGTGAACTCTTCCCCTCATCTCTGGACAGTTAGATAATCCCAGGTCTCAGTTTTGGGATCTTTTTTCTTTTCTATCTATACTCTTACCTTTGGTAATTACATCTAATCTGTTACATTGAACATCATCAATATACCAGCAATTTACCTTCCTCCTCTCACTTCCTGTTTCCCTCTCCACTTTTTTACATCTCACTCTCTGTCTTGTGGGCCTGACCTTTAACGATTACTTCAAAGAGGGCCCTTTGTATAATACAGTTGTTTCTGTTTGTTTGTTTTAATGCTGTTTTGACTGAGGTTTGAGGTTGACTATACTGACCAACAAGTTCCTCTTAAGCAGCTGATTAAGTCCACACTCTAGCTACTTTTCTAATCATGCTCTCACCCTCTGGGCCACTGTGCACCTGCTTTACTTGCCCTGGGCCTAGATACAGATAACCAGGGCTTTTGCCCAAGTGCCTGTGGTGAGATATTTAAATCAGTTAATCTATAGACAACCTGTGAAATCTAGCTTATCATACCCTACTTGCCATACCTAAGCTTCCCCCTGTGAATCCATCTTGCTTTTATTTTGTCCCCAAGAACATCCCATGTATCTCTTCCTGGTGGTCTTTTTCTTAAAAAAAATGAAAGCTGCAAGTAACCAAGTGTTCCACTTTTCACCTAGGTTTCAAAGTTTTTATCCTGCCATCAAAACCATCTCTATATCTTATGAAGACACTTTGACCTCTGACTTCTCTTTGCTTTCTTAAGAATACTGGAACTGGCAGAAGAACAGAGAGAACATTGGTTGAAGTAGTCATTTCCCAGCTCCCTTCTTGAGGGATTAGGTTTGAAAGTGGCTGTTTCTCCACCCAAGGGTAGGCTCTTGTAAGACAGCCTTTTTCTATGGCTGGAAGTCTCACTGGGGTTTGTTCATCATTCATTTCCCTTGACTTTTATGTACAGGGTAGGTGTTTTCTTCCTGGTTCGTCATACCTTGTTGGTTTCTTTTAACCCAGAAAGCAGTTTTGTAGAAGTTTCTTTTATTATATTATACCTAATCATTTAATCATGACTTTGAGAGTGTTATTTACTATGTGTATGCTGCCGGACAGATTTGAATCATCATCATATTTGCTTGGATTATAATCTCCCAGCAGTTCTCCCCCCTTCTGCAATTGCCCCTTACAAGTGCTGTTCAGCAGAGCAGATATACTGGTCTTCTTAAACTCATGCCCTCTAACAAATTACTAATCTGCTGCCCAAAGCCTTCCAGTTACTTTCAATTTTTCTTAAAGTAATAGATATGTATTTTAAAATCCTCACATGAAATGGCCTCCATTACCCTTCTAGTATTATCTCCTACTGCTCTTGCTCCATTACTTCTCTCACTGCAAACACACTGGCTTTCTTGCCTGAATTCTCACACAGTAGGGATCCCAGAAAAGAATCCTAGATTTATTCCTGATTGTATAAGTATCTTTAACTCTAGAAAGTTTAGAGTTAAGTATATAAATATGTAAGAAATAAAATAAAATCTATCAAATTTTTAAGGAATCACTGACTATATAGACTTTCAATTATTTGTCATGTTTGCTATGTTTAAGAAAATATAAACTATTGGAATCACAGTTTAAGCTTAGAATTCTTTTTACAATATATAATTCTGTGACTATTATATCGTCCATTTTAAGCCAAATTTCATTTTTTATTTTATATATACACACATACATATATAAGTTAAGAAGCACCATATTAAAAAGTTTAATTAATATAATTTATAAAAATATTGACATATTTAAAAATCTTTATATCTAAACCATTAGATATAAAGATATCTAATATATATATTAGATATAAAGATATTAGATATAAAGATATAAAGAAACATATTTGATAAGAAAACTATGTTTAATTTAAATGTGGTCAAAAGTTATTTAAGGTGTAAATGAATTCCATCAACAGACCAAATACTAATACAAGAACTCTTAAAAGTGGTAGTTAATATTTACCAGATTTATAAATAGAAAAATATGGTTTGGAAGTTGAAATTTAGTCTTTGGAAGAACAACATTTTGGATATACACCAAGAGTGAACTAATAATACAACTTTCAAAACTAAGTAACCTCTTAAAATTTTTATTTGTATATATTTTAGCTTTTTCTTGAACTGTACAAAGTTAGAAGGAACATTGCCTAACTTTAAACAAATCAGCCAATCTAAAAGAGTCACAAGCTTACCTGATCTCATCAAAGAGCTGAGGTGTTAGTTCAGCCAAGTAACCCAAAATTTATGTAAAGACAGACACTTCCTTGCCAGGGATAGGCACCAGATGGTAAGAAGAACTGTGCTAATATTTTGAACAATTGCTAGAGATGAATTGTGAGCTAATATGAGAAAATAGAACCCATGGGGACCATAGACACAAGGGAAATTTACACCCACTCACAAGTTCTTCTCCAAGAAATTTACTAGGCATGCTGCTAAAAGATCGAGGGAAGAGTAAGACAGGATAAAGCTTCCACACCGGTGCAGGCATGAGAGAAGCAGAATATACAGCAGGACAGACACAGAAACACACCGGAATCATTCTCCTCATTTCCCTTATTGAATAAAAGCCTTCAGCCATTGGATAAAAGGCAGCAAACACTGTTACTTTGTGGGCATAGGTGAATAATCATATCATAAGGAGGGCATTACACACACAAACAAGCAAACAAATAAAATAATAATTAAATTGTGATACTATCCTTTTTTTCAGGTCATATGCCTTAAAAATTGTTTGTCATGTTTGTCTTGTTACTGTTCTGATATTGTCTACTACTGTTCTGTAACTGAATATGTCTTTAGAAAGTCCCCCTTGCTAGAAGAGTAGCAGAATGGCTGAGGTAATCCCACCCCTGAGACCTAGTGACACAATGTCTGCCTAACACTAAGGCCGAATCATAACAATAGAACACATCCCACGCCCTCCATTATCAGCCTAGCCAACCCCTGAGAGCAATTAACAGTAGTCTTTTTCTGGGAGAGCAAAAACGTGGAAAGAGACCCTTTCTGGGGCACAGGTGAAAAGGTAATACTGAGAGGTTGCATTGGAGCAAATGTTGAGACAAACTCTTTGGTGAACCAGCTCTTACTCTTCATATAAGACATGTTTGGTGCAATTTAAGCCCTGAGATTCACAGAGGGTAACTATAATGACAACAAAAACAAAACATGGTGCAATTCATACTAAATGCACCCCACACATAAACAAGACAGAAGAGATGTGACGTTTGCAGGCATAAATTCTATTTACCTTAGTCTCTAATTGCCAAGAAAATATGTCCAACTTTCCACCAAGAAGCTGGACATATTTTGGTCACATGTTACACAGTAAAAGACAAAAAAACAACACATTTTATGGAGATAAAGCAATTAAGAGATCCAGGCTGTGATATGGTATGAAACAGATAATTTAAATAAGTCTAAGAAATTTAATAGAATTTCTAGGAAAAAAAATGTGGAAAACATGAGTGACCTGATAGAGCATTTCAGCAGAGAGATGGAGATTCTGAAAACGTTAAATGATACTACTTGGAAAAGAAAGTGTTTAATAACAGAGAATTGGATGCGCACATCAAAAGTCTCAATACACACAAGGTAACTAAATCTATAAGGAGCTCAGAATCTGTAAGGAACTCAAATCAGCAAGAAAAAAAGACAAATAATTCCATCAAAAAGTAGGCAACGGACATGAACAGACAATTCTCAAAAGAAGATATACAAATGGCCAACAAATATATGAGAAAATAACATCATTAATTATCAGGGAAATGCAAATCAAAACCACAATGAGATACTACCTTTAGCCTGAAAGAATAGCCATAATTAAAAAGGCAAAAAATAATAGATGTTGGTGTGGATGTGGTGAAAAGGCAATACTTTTGCACTCTTGGTGGGAATGTAAACTAGTACAACCACTATGGAAAATAGTAGGGAGAATCCTTAAAGAGCTAAAAATAGCACTACCATTTCATCCAGCCATCCCACTATTGGGGACCTGCCCAGAGAAAAAGAAGTCATTATATGAAAAAGACACACGAAAATACATGTTTATAGAAGCATAATTTGGAATTGCAAACATATGAAATCAGCCTAAGTGCCCATCAACCAACAAGTGGATAAAGAAAATTACATATTTATATTATAAGTATATATATATATATATATATATATATATATATATATATACTTACATATATATATATATTCTAAGTAAAGTAACTCAGGAATGGAAAACCAAATGTCATACTTTCTCACTCATAAGTGAGAGATAAGCTATATTTATGCAAAGGCATAATAATAATATAATGAACTTTGAGGACTTGGGGGGAAGGGTGTGAAGGTGACAAGGGATAAGAGACTATACATTGGGTACAGTGTACACTGCTCAGGTGATGGGTATACCAAAATCTCAGAAATTACCAGTAAAGAACTTAACCATGTAACCAAAAGTCACCTGTTCCCCAAAAACTATTGAAATGAAAAAAATGAAAAAAAATCACAAACAAAAAACTCAGTGAACTGAAATGAATAAAATACAAATCAGCAACTACAGTTGTAAAATTCCATATGCTTCACTCAATAATAAATTCAATAAAAAGACAAAGAACTAATATGCCTAAATATCACAAGTAACCAGGTTAACCTACATGACATTTATAGAACACTCCATCCAACTACAGTAGACTATATATTTTTTTCAAATAGCCATAGAAAAGTCACCAAATTGACATATTCTGGACACTAAAGCAAACAAATTATACTCAGTTTATAGACCATAACTGAATTAAAGTAGAAATTAATAACTAAAAGATATCTGAAATATTCCTAAATATTTGAAAATTACCACTTGATTTATCAGCACATCAGGTCTCTTTAAAATCTTTTCCTCTATCATCCTTCTGTTTTCCTTGCAAAATATAAACATGCACAAATGTCCTTTTTAAAGGGCAATTAAAACCTACACACACACACACATGAATCTATGTACTTAATATACTTAATGTATATGCTTAAACAAAAAATAGATAACTCCTCTTTTCAACTTCACCTCTCTGTCTTCTTAATCTCTCTGTCCATTCTTCAATTCAATGCAATCTGATATTGCTTTCTTACCACTCCACAGGTAATGGTAAGTCTTAAATGTAGCAGCATCCTCTGAGTAGTCAAAGTCAATGGAAAAAATTTCAGTCCTTAACTTTTACTCCTTGCCCTTTGTGTGACATTTTGCTTTATGGGGATCTTTTGACAACTTAATTTTTTTTTTTATTGTACTTTAGGTTCCGGGGTACATGTGCAGATCATGCAGGATTGTTGCATAGGTATATGCATGGCAAGGTGGTTTGCTGCCTTCATCTCCCCTCAACTGTACCTGGCATTTCTTCCCATGTTATCCCTCCCCAACATCCCCACTTCCTGCTGTCTCTCCCCTTCTCCACCCACAACAGACCCCAGTGTGTGATGCTCCTCTCCCTGTGTCCATGTGTTCTCATTGTTCAACACCTGCCTATGAGTGAGAACATGCGGTGTTTGATTTTCTGTTCTTGTGTCAGTTTGCTGAGAATGATGGTTTCCAGATTCATCCATGTCCCTACAAAGGACA
>CAUYQU010034153.1:0-34108 GCA_963574635.1 Cheracebus regulus
TTTAGACTGTATTCTAGTCTGGGCAATAAAACAAGAATCTCATTCTCTCTCCCTCTTTCTCTTCCTCTTTCTTTCTCTCTTTCATTCTTTTTTCTTTCTTTCTTTTGCTGTTTCTTTCTCCTTTTCTCTCTTTTTCTAAAATCTCTTCCTCTTTCTTTCTCTTTCATTTTTTCTTTCTTTTGCTGTTTCTTTCTTTCTCCTTTTCTCTTTTTCTAAAAAAAATAAAATAAAATAAAATAAAAATAAATAAATAAATAAATAAATAAATAGGAATGAACACCTAATGGCCTACCATAAAAAGCAGAAGTCATCTGCAATACCTTAGAAATCTAATCCTGAATAATTATGGTCCACAGCCCATACCAGGTCAGGGGATATAGTTAGGAAATAAGAATCACTGATTTAAAAGAATTGGGAAGTGTTAGCAATCTTCCCCACCTCCTCCAGATTCTCCTTCAGCTACTTCCCTTCTGGGATCCTGGTCATGGATCAAAGATAGCCATTCATTCAGTCAACAAACATTTATTGAACTATTACTGCAGGCAGCATGGTGCTGGGGTTGGGGCAAGCAAAACCAAATAGCTGGTCTCAGCCTCTGAGAAGCTTGCAGGTGGTGGGGACTGACAGGGAGGGTGGGACCGGGTCACATGTGTTCTGTCCCTCTGGATGCTTACCACAGTGTTCCTTCTCTTCCACATTTCTCCGCTATTCTCTTGTTCTTTTCACCTTGTTTAAGTGCCTTTTATCCTTTTATCTATTTCATTATAAAATCAAGCATGTTCTCCTAAATCTGTTTCTTTAAAACATCAACTTGTTTTCTTCTATTCTTTTGAAAGTCACTCTTCGGTTATGCTTTTCCCAAAAGCCTCAGGAGGAACTCCTCTTTTGTCCTCTCTGTTCAGAGTCCCTCGTTCACACCTCAGCCACCACACTTATCACACTGGGAGGATGAGAAGCTTGAATATCTCTGCCTCCCCCACCAAATCAGTAGGATCAGTTGTATCCCACTGATTCTGCTTTTAGCCTTCCACCAAACATAGGGTATAGCACAGCCTACAAGAGCAGGCACAAAGGAGGTACCTGATGACCAACGAAGGAAGGAAAGCAGGGAGGAGGGAAGGAGAAAGGAAGAGCTTCCTATTCCCCCTTCTCTAGTTCTACCCTAGAGAACTAGGTCATATCTTCTAGACCAGGAAAAAATAAAAGAACACTTAGGAGATATACTTGAATGGGAAAGGATGAAATGATTAAGAAAGACTGTTTTAAAAGGTACAGAGTTACTGTGACTGGGCTTTACCAGACAGTCCTGCTGTTAATGATTTTGGGTTGCTTTCAGGAGCCACCATGGCCTACATAAGGCTCCAATGGTTTTGCCAGCAGCTCCTCTGAGCACCATAGGCACCTGAGTTGACAGAGACAAGACAGCAACCAAGGAGAGACTAGGGCAAGCGTGCTGTTCTCTTGTCGGTATAGTTCATTTTGCTTAGAGGAATGAGAGAAACCAGCTGAAATTGCCCCACTCTTTGCGTGTCTCTCTCATTAACTCCATCCAGGCTCGAAGTCTCTTTATTACCAGCTCAGCTCTGGCTCTCTCTGGTCATTTTCCTGTCCTTGAGCAATTCTGAATGTGTCTCTTCATCACGGACACCATGTGTGTCCTGTTTGAAGTGAGTTTACTCCCTTCTTGTTTCCTGGCTTGTGCACGCAATTATTAGGGCAGACCCCGAGCCACACTTCACTCCCATGTGGCTCTCTAACTAGGTTGTAAGAAATGTAAGGAAGTCTACAGAGTCAGAAGCCTTGCAATTATGGTTGCTTTCAAGTGTGACCACTGGATCCCAGTGTTTGCGTGTGTGATGCAATGGAAAACCCTACTAAACTGGAGGTGCTCTTCTCTGGGTCCTGGGCAACGATCTATGCACACTCTGTTTCGAGACAGATAAGTAGACTCAAATCTGCTATCGAAAGAATTGCTATGGACCCAGGACATCAAGGAAGGACGGTGAGAGGTCTCAGAGCAGCACGACTGAGGAGGCATGGAGGAGAAAAAGGGCACTGCGGCTGGGATCAGAGACAGGAGTGCCCACTCAGCTCTGCCATTAACCAGCTGAAGGATGCTAGCTGAGTGTCAGCCATTCTCTTGGTGCCCAGTCATCTCTCCAGCAGTAGTTCCTGAACCTCAGCACACATAAGTATCACCCAAGGGGCTTGCTTCAACTGTTGATTCTTGAACACTACTCTTGGAAAATATGGATCAGCTTCTTTCAAAGGGAGGCAAAGTGGTTTTTTTTTTTTCTTTTCCTGGATGTTACTTCCAGGAAAAAATGTTACTTCCCGTCTGAAGTCTTCTCTGGCCCCACCAGTCAAATTAACTAATTTTTCTCTGTACTAACAAAAGGTTAACATACTTCTATCACAGCCTTTATTACAGAGAATTAATGGTACGTTAATTTTTCCATTCTCACTTTGGGAAAGGAAATTGTGTCTTATTCATCTCTATAATATGTAGCAGTACTTAGCTTATAGTAGCATGTGTTCAACAAAATGTTTGTTGAATGAATGGATGACTGTAAGATAAAGTATTTTTTAAGTACTGCTCTGTGCTGTTGCAATCTATTTCACTGCAAGGATCAGTAACTTTGAGACTTACATTTCTCTCCCATTTCCAGACATCTTGAATCCCCCAAAGGGGCTCTGGGCATTTAAGGCATTGTAACAGTTGATCCTGAAAGAAGACATAGTAATGTGAGTTCATGTAAATTCTGCCCACGCAGAAATAATCTGACTGGCATAGTATTTCTTTTAGAAATTTTGTTTTTAAATTCCTTTGCTCCAGAGGAAACATTTGGAATTTAAAGTCTACTTTTGATTTCTGGATCTAAGCAGTAAGGAGTGTACCCCTTTTCTGGTGAAGTTTGGTTGCTTTTGGTATTCCCCATCCTTCCAAGAAGATACTTGGTCCCTATGCCACCAGTGGAATGTGTTACAAGACTGACTCTGATCTTACCAAACAGTCCCAGCTTGCATTGCAGAAGACACTGTGAGGGCCTTGTTGATGTCGTTAGTAAAGACGGCTGCTACAAGTCCGAAGTCTGAGTTATTGGCTCTTTCAATAACTTCATCCATTGTCTTAAATCTCAAAATTTCCTGAACAGGGCCAAAGATCTGCAAAAAGATAGTATGACTCAACACGGCTGGTCTGTCATTCCTTTACCTGTTTTCCACATTTCAAAGCAAATTTACTCTGCCTTGTTTAAGTTGAGCAGTACAAAACTGTAAAATCTCCCAACCTTTCCTAGGATAAGATTAGGATCAGCCTTTCCTAGGATCAGCCAGAACATCAGTCTTCTCTTGAATAGTCCCTAAACTGAGGAGATGTTGTCCCTTACCAGGAAAACCCATGCTTTAGAGACCCAGATGTTTGTTTAACATCCCCAATGTCCCCACCCTCTCCGGAATCACTTGATTCCACTATGTATGCTAGTGGTGTCTTCTTTAGGTACAGGAGAGAAAGTGGCATCCTCCATGATCCTGCAGACTCTGCTCCAGAACGGAATGCTCTGGACTGCTGACTGACTTGCTCGTGATCCCTCTCTTGCACAGATGTGAAGATGCTTCAGTGTTTTCTCTGTCCTGGTCAACATCCTAATGACCTACATTTAGGAGAGCTGAACTATTGACAGTGTATTGTTGAGGCCAGTGGTCGGCTATTCTGATTGTTCTGTTGGCTACTAATAATCACAAGCACATAGCATGTCACCTGGCCTCCAACCAGCTTGCTTGTCTTTTGGTTTAATTTTCTTCTTGAAACTGGAATTTTCATAGCCATGTTTATTATTATTGCAAAACGAATATATATATAAAATATAAAGAGCTAAAACTCTAATATCATCTACTAGAAATCCTCTAGAAACTATCTCAAGAAAGATGTGGCTTTCATAAGACCACCATATTTGATACCTCCTCCTTGGCAATCCGCATATCATCAGTGACGTTGGAAAACACTGTGGGCTCAATGAAAAACCCCTTTCGGCCCAGTCCTTTGCCTCCACATTCCAGCTTGGCGCCCTCAGCCACACCACTCTGGATGAGTTCCAAGATCTTGTTGTACTGTTTCTTATCGATCTATGGGAGACATGACTTAGTAACTCCAAATACAACCTTCTATGAAAATGGAAATAAGTAGGTTCTTGAGAATCTTTCATTTTATGGTTTTTTCAAAGTTTCACTATACCCAGTCAAATCATGTACAACTGCTGTTACTTACCAATTTTTGACCTAGAAAAAATTGGCACTTTTGTATGGTTAATCCTAATATATTGAGGATTGCAGTAAATGTACTGCTCTGATAATATTGTCTAATCAGAAGTACCGGCTAAACATTTAGAAAATGTTTCAAAATGGAGATACTGGCTAATTTATTATTTATTGTTCATATGAGGAAAAATTGACTTTTATCATTAAATGAGTAACTTAGCAAGTTGTACTGATAGTAAGAGACAAAAAATTAGCGCATATCCTCTTTAGATACTGGTACACATCCAAACTTATTCTGGTTTGTTTTTAAAGGAATTCCTATTCATTTTTAGAGGAACTTTGGAGGAAAATATTAACAGTAAAGAGTGAAGGACTAGCTTCCTAGTCTAAATAATCATGATAATAATAAGGTCAGTCTTCCCCCCAAAAACTGACAGAGCTATTCACTTATTATAGTAAATAATACAAAAACCTACATTCACCCAAGTTTGAATTGCTCAGCCAGAACATCAGTCTTCTCTTGAATAGTCCCTAAACTGAGGAGATGTTGTCCCTTACCAGGAAAACCCATGCTTTAGAGACCCAGATAAGAGCTGGTACAGAATCCTTCTAAAAAATTCTCAGACCCTGTCTACAGATTATAACCAGAATTGGCTTTAGAAATATGCCTTGATGATTATGGTGAACCTGCAGAGGTGAAAAGTGTAGTCTGGCAGCTTGGGAGAGACTGTGTGGCCCTCCCCACCCCATTATAGTACATGAGGCATTAAGAGTAAGAAATAACCATACAGCAAATAGGAAGTGAGCTAGCCCTTCTTTTCCTACACATTCACAAGCTGTAAGTCATCTGCACCGAGTAGTTCATGCTGCTGGAGAGACTCCTTGGCAGCTTATAAAAGGACATGGCTCTAGGAAAGAAAGCTATCTACCCTCCTTGACTGTGGCATCTGTAGGGATGTCATAAAGTTCAGTGATGAGAAGGACAGAGACTGGTTTCTAGTGTCAAGACCCATCTTCTCATACTCAGGGCTTTCTTTAGAATGGAGAGACTCCAGCTTAGTCCCAAAGGTCAGAATATCTGTAAAGTAACAGTAATCCCATAAAATACAGAGATAAAATTTAGAAAAGGAAAAGAGAAGAATAAGAGATGAGCAATCCCTCTCTAGCTACATTTCCAGCTAGGAAGACATGGTGGGGAATAAAGGAGGCAGCAAAAAAGGAAGATATTGCTTTGTTGGGTCCCACTAGTGTGTCCAGTTCTGTGCCAGTCAAGACTAAGTAAGCAAAGGGAATGGTTATAATTTTTCTACCTGGGGACCCTGCTCAGTGGTGGGGTCAAAGGGACTCCCCACTATGCGCCTCTTGGCCCGCTCCACGCTTCTCCTCACAAACTCCTCATAGATGGACTCCTCCACGAAGATTCGAGACCCTGCAGTGCAGCACTGGCCTTGATTGAAGAACACACCCTGGTGAGCCTGCTCCACAGCATAGTCCACTACAAGAGGAAACAGCCATGTTCTCACTGCTTTGCCTGGGGAGGGGCCTGTCTTGAAGCCACCTCCCTCTCTGCTCCAAAGCCCCAGGTCTAATGTGTTCACTGCAGGACATAGCCATGAATAGCACTGGATTGGGAATGAAACTTAGTTCTAGTTCTAAGTACACCCTGACATGCTATGTGAACTTGAACAACTTCACTTCTTTGGGTCTCTTTCTTATTCTGCAAATAGAAGGACTGAACCTCATCTGTAACAGGAGTCTCAAACCCCAATATACCACAGGGCTAGGCATATAAGGTAAAGGTATGAATCTGCCATGTGATAAAGCAATGTAATGGAGAGACTAAGAAAGCCACCACATTTTATCGTTGCCATGCATAATTATGGGGCCCAGGTTGCCAGATCTTTCTGGTTTTCAGAGAGATCAATATGTTAATGTGCAGCTTTTGTTTTTTAAACACAGTGTGATGTTTATAGAGGTAAACATGTCTATATTCTGTATTTGGCCAATTTACAACTCCTAATCTATAGGGCCTTGTAGCTGTATGTTTAGTATTTGGGAGATTAAACTGTACCACCAATGGGTCTTCTTTGAAGACACTAAATTTCCTCTAGATTGACATAGGATTGTGTAAAATCATAACCTATCACTTCCATTTTCATCTCTTGTATCTTACACTTCGAAATAGCTTAATCCGATGCGCATTAGTTGCTAAATGACTGACTGAAAAACGAATCAATCAATGTTATTCCTATGGAATACACTTCTCAAGAGGAACAGGCATAAGAATTCTGATTCTCTTGACAACTAATAAAAAGCTAAAGCTGAACTCTGCAAATTCCAAGCTGGGGCTGAAATTCAAGTGATCTGTTTTCCGTATTCTGATCTCTGTGGTGGTAAAATTGGGAAAGCAGCTCTGCCTGGCAAAATGTGAAACAAACAAAAAAGAATCACTGAATGAGATTTTCCTTACCTGGAGAGCTTTTCAAAACAGGTCACACCTGTGCAGAATGGCCTAGGCGGTATCCTTCCTAGAGACATGGGGTTTCTGAGGTTACTGCTCTAAGCCTCTGTAAGGTCCTTCTGGCAAGGTAGAATCATCTCAGCTTCAGGAATACTCATACTGAACTGACCTACCTGTGCTGTCATCGTAACTGAAAGTCATGGGAGCAGCACAACTTCACCAGGTAAAGCTCTCCTTGCCTGGAGGGCTTTTCAAAAACAGAAAGGTCACATCTGTGCAGAATGGCTGAGGTGGCATCCTTCCTAGAGACATGAGGTTTCTCAGGTTACTGCTCAAAGCCTCTGTAAGGTCCTACTGGCAAGGTGGAATCATCTCAGTTTTAGGACTACTCATACTTAAGTGACCTATGTGTGCTGTCACTGTAAATTAAAGTCATGGGAGCAGCAGAAAGGGGTTGGAATTGACTATACAGAGAAGGGGCTGTGGGTTTGGAAAATGCTGGCAGGGTTAGTGAATTACTATTTATTTATAATGATCTATCAGCCACCAGGCACAGTTGAAAAGTTACAGATTTCCTGAATCTAGGCAGAGAGAACATCTTTCAGGTGCTCGGCCGCTGAGACCATTGCCCTTTTAACTATACACCACTGACCAAGCCTTCATATCATCCACCCTATTCTACAACATCACAGAATCAAAATGGCTCATTAGCATCTAGAAAACAAATTGTTCAGTCATCAGTTGATAAGTGCTCTTTCCCCAATATTAAACTATTTTCTCTTTAGAGGAAATCTTCTTTTATACATATATATATATATTATTTATAACAGCTCTGGGCATGGAGAGAGGAGATCTTCTTGATTGCTCTTAGCTTCAAACATCTTTTGCTAGTGTCCTATCAAAAGTGGAGACACAAAAGAGGACACCAAAGGGTGTGTGCTGGTTCATGCATGGGACCTGTAGTTGACTTACAGTCAGCATCAGCAAAGATAATATTAGGACTTTTCCCTCCAAGTTCCAGAGTTACTCTCTTCAAATTACTTCTTCCAGCTGCTTCTTGGATAAGCTTTCCAACCTGAAAGAAAGGAAATGGAGACAGGTTTTACACACCCTATAGCTGAGATAGTCCTTGGCCAATGCCAGCGTGGGGCAACAACGGGATGCAACAGTAACAAACCCTAAAAGGCAAAACAACCCACTGAAAGACACAGGGACAGCTTTTGGCATTAACTTTGGTAGACCAGATGTAAGTTAGTAGGGTGCAGTTTAATGTCCATGCTGGAGTGAACTGGAAGACAGCTTTAGTTTCATGATGGAAGGAATAAGGAAAAGGGAGTTTTATCTGGAACCCTAATCACTGAGAGATTTCACTAAAGACAACTGGCAAGCAAAAAGTAACTAGAGATTTCCATCAGTGCACTGTGGCCTTTAGCTGTTGACTCTGGCTCCAGAAAAAAGCCAACTGGTGCCACTTGAAAGATATCATGAGTGTAAAACAAATGGTTCATGTATCTCCCAAAATGCCGGGCTTGATTTTTTATTACATGCTCCAAAGAGACTATCAGTATTATACCTTTGCGTCTGCCTAGGGCTACAGTAAAAGGAAACAAGACAGTTGAGAATCTGTCTCTTTTTGTGTAGTCTTGTAAATGCCTTTTATCTTGAATCCAAGTAAACAAGAAGCTGAGTTAGGAGAAAGCAACTGCTCACCTTGGCAATGAAAGTGTCAGAATGGAAACAAAGATCCACCACCTAGAGCCCCTGCTCAAGGCAAAACTCTACCTTAGTAATGGGGAATGCTGTTGGGAGAGAGCCTGAAGCTGTCAGCTCCTTCAGGGTCCACCTCAGCGAAAAAGAGCTCCCTTGCCCAAGGGGATGCCCCCTTCCAAGTGGCCCATATCCACCTACTGGTGGTGGCAGGGGTATAAAGGTCATACCCTTTCAGCCCAGCACAGGACTGGGCTCTGAGGCACCATATATACTCCATGATGACCCAACGGGCTGACAGAGGCTGTTTCAGTTCCACTTCCCCTTGGCCACTCCCCTTCAGCAGGGATCCCTGGTAAAATCCTGCAAGCTCAACTCCAACTCCGTGAATGCTCCCTGGCAACCTAACCTGCAAAAGGGTGGGACTCTGCAGGAGAGCACAGATCACTTTATGGAAAATGCAGAGCAGAGTCACCATACAGGCAATTTGATCTTGTTGAGATGAAAACATGCTACTTTTTTCTGAAATTTTCCTGCAAATTAAATATTTTAAAAGCCTGTGGAAGAGAAACGGTAAATTTACTTTCCACTCCTGCAATCCCTTGTTGAGATTCTCCAGTAGAACTAAGGACTTCTCAGACAGTGGAGGACCCTGGGTAGGAGAAAAGACTCTGGAGCCATGCTGCCCGCAGTTTTGTTTTGTTTTGTTTAACCAGTTCTATCACTTACCAACTGAGCTTAGGAAGTGTATTTATTGTCTTTGAGCCTTGGTTTCTCCTCTGTAAATGTGAATAAAAATACTACGTAGTTCAGAATTCCACTGTCCTGGGGAGTAAGTGGTCTACCTACCATATGTGGCACTTAGAAAGCAGCCTTCCACACAGTAAGTGTGCAGACATGCTAACCATAAGCAAATGTGAGAAGCCAGGGCCTCCCTTTTCTTCCACGTTCAATGGAGAGAAATGGGGGTGATGGTAAGGAGATTTCTGGACCTTCCTAAGCAGGTCTTCCCTTGATCTCCCAGACTGCCTATGCTGTTAACTCCTTCAGAAAAACACTGGAGAAACTCCAACTTCCCCTTGGTCTCCAGTATTACTAATTAGCTGTAACTCTGCCTCCTTGTAAAAAATTTTTGAAAATGTATCCCATCCTGAGAAAAGCTAACCTTGGAGGGAAAAAGCGATGTCTCTGAAAGATGCAGAACTAGTTTCTCGATTTGCTGAAAATATTACTTATCAAGGTGTTGTAAAATGCTAACACCTGGCCCTGAAAATTGATGGGTGAGCTGTGGCTAAACTGCCAGACTGCCCCTCTTCGAACCTTGACAGCTTGTGTCTCTTCCATTTCCAGGCAAGGGCCTCAGGAACACCTGGGCTCAGTAAAGGCCCTGTTCTCACACAAACATGCTCCTCTGAGAAGAAAACAGGCAGACACAAAAGGAAGGAGAATCTGGCCCTCTGTTCTGGGAATGGTGAAAATTATGACTGGAGTCTGAGATGCCTGGTAAGAGGGGGAACTCCCACTGAAGGGCAATTTGGGAAACAGCAATCCCCTGACTCAATGCCAGCACCCAGGGAGGGGTGTTCCCTGAGGATGCCATCATCTGTGACTGCTTGCTCTTCTGAGGAATGTCATTGTGCTTGCTTGCTCTACTCCGGGGGAACCCAAATTAATGGATGTGGACTCATTTTAAAGTCCAGGAAGATAAACAGGTAAGTGCTTTCTCAACAAGACAATTAGGGGAATTCACAAACATATTATTCATTAAATTAAACTACTATTTATTGAGTAGTCTATGTTAGATATTTACATGCATTGTCATTTAAGCCTCTCAAAGACCCTACAAAGTAGGTTTCATCTCATTTTAGAGATGAGCAAACTTAAAAATTAGTAGGTAATGAATGTCACCAGGTTCCCCAGCAGGTTCACGACAGAAACTGTTGGACTGTCTGCAGGCTGATGCCAGGGCCCAGGCCTGGGATGACTCCCTCTCCTTCCCTTCCTTCCTCCCAGCATTCTGTCTGTCTTCTGTTCTCTTTTCTACATTTACTGAGCACTAATGTGTGCCACATACTACCAAAATCTTAACCCTGCACTCCAAGCTAATTCCAAAGTTAGTAGGAATAGCACCTCCTGTATACATAAATAATGTTCATAAATCATCAGTTATAAAACTTAATTATCCTTCAGATTTAAAGAAATAAAAGCAACAAAAAAATGATGGGTTTTACACATAGTATGATGTTGAATAAATATTTGGGGTTGGCAGACACTGCTGGCCCAGCTGGCATTACATTTCTGTTAGCCCGACTCACGAATATTCATCAGACCATTCTAGAGGTTATTTTTTGCCACTGGAAATGTCGGCCAGTGATTGTTTTCATGGTGACAGTAACTATATGTAAGTAAAAGTTTCACTCAGTCTGTGATCATCAGAGAAGAATACCTAAGAATAATTTTTCCTGCATCAATGCTTTGCCAGCCTTTCCTCAGAAACCAAATTTGTGCTAAACACCACAAGGCAAGTCTCAGATGAATAATACCTTTCCACTTCATCTGTGGAAGGAGGTCGAGTTGAACTTCAAGAGAGAACTGGATGTGTTAGGCTATGGGAGAAACACTTCCATCTAAAGCAGCCTCAGGACTGAACACTCCTAAAAAACCCTGGCTTTTGCCAATGTGCCTCATTCAACACACATTCATAGTTCTCCTACTGTGTGCCAGGTGCAGTATTGGGCATAGTCCCTTACCAATAAGGAATTCACAGCTAAAAGGACTCCCATGTAAACCTACTAGGTGTTAAATAAATGTGCCTTTGCAGTCCACTAAGAAAAAAATCTGGGTCTCATTTAATATTAGATCTGAACAGATTATAGTTCTTTATTACTTTCTTATAACCCATACGTTTCCAAAGTCAAAGTCTGTGGGATTAGAAAGTCTAAAAAAGAATGAATTACACATAAAGGCCTAGGATTGACCAATCCTTATAAAATGGAAAAGTTTAAGTGTGGTTCTTCAGGGGTATGTGCCCCTCCTGATATGTCCAGAAGGTGGGAGTGCATGGCAAGATAAAGGAGGCTGCAAGGGTGCACAGGTCTTCCAAGTGGTTAAAAGGTTGACAGAGACGTACTTGACGACACCAAGTCCTATTCTGATAAAACTGGCAATCTGTAATTTAAAACAGGTAAACATACAGTTTGAGAAATTTCTATAAATGATGTAAATATAAATTAAATAGGATAAAGGCACAGACATCAAACTTTTAGTTCACCATCATCATTTCTTCCAAGCAAAAAAGATTTTACAACGTACTTGTATGATACCTCCGGCCCGGTTGCTGACAACCTGGCTTATTATAGCCATATTAACACTTAAGGACTACAGTTTGGCCCACAGAAGTCAGAAGACCTGGTACTACAAACTCTGGATTGACTTCTAATGAATATTCAATCTGGAAAAGCCATTTCATCTTCCCCTGCATCTCAGTTTCTTCATCTGTAGAATGAAGGCACAGGTGAAGGAACAAATCTCTCCCTTAGTACCCCAGTTAATTGAAGGAGTTAAAAAAGATAGATGGGACTCCTGGACACCCTGCTCATTCTGAGAGTCTGTCCACAATTCCTGTGTTTTTCTTGCCTTATGAAGCAGAAGTAGCTTGTTACAAGAGCACCACAGCTGCACGGAATGATAGAAAAACCTGATCTTTTTTTAGCTTCCCTGCACAGAGCTCATTATGAAAGAGTAAGAGATAGCCTTCCTATCATGCAGTTTCTTAACTTTGCACTCCCTGCAGAGCCTCTCAGCTCTGTGTACCCTAAACATGCAAGGGCATTGAACTGGGGGCTCCTCCACACATAATGAAACTGGGCTAATTCTCAGCAGGAATGTTGGCACAGTTCAACTCTGACTCCCATCCTCGTTTGAATAGGCTTCAAGATTGATATCAGGAGTATCCCTGGAAGAGCCACAGTGTACTAGAATCATGTTCACAGAAATGCAGCAATGTAGGGGGAAGCAATTTGGGGCTTTGCAAGAAAAATAATTTGTTATACAGGACAAAAAGGAATACAAAAGGCTTTTCATGCCTTCTTTATTCAAGGCAGTTGCTCCCTGAACACAGTTTCGAAAGTTGGGTACAAATTTTCTTTTTATTAATTACTCATATTAGAGTGAGTTCCTACTCAGAGCTATTTTATTGCACACATGAAGGTAACTTTCATCTCAGAGATACTAATACCTTTTTAAAAATAGAAAAATAAATCTTTACTACAGACCCCCCAGTAAACTAGTCAAAGATGCCTGCTTCCTGTAATATCTCTTCATGAATCCCAAATATATTTACTGTCTGCTTCTTCCCTCTTCTTCTTTCTTAATTTTTCATTGTTATGCTTCCTGGTTCTAACTGTGTTGGGAATAGAAATGGCAAAAAATATGGGGATTGGGTATTTGTGTTTCTGAAGTACCCAGAGATAACAGGCCAAATTAATCTGTCTAGATTTCCACCAGAAATAAACAGGATCAAGGCATCTAAGCAGTTCCTTTATGTGGCAACAGCAGTTTAAACCTTCTTTCCTACAATTCCCAACACAACACACCCACAACTCTAACCATACAAAACCACTTGTTCTTCCTGGAACATGCCTCTGTGTCTTTGTATAAGCTGCTGCATCTACCTGCAATGCCTTTCCACCCTAGCTTATTTGATAAACTCATTTTTACAGAGATAACTCTTTGACTTCCTCTGAGAAGCTAGCTTTCCTTCCCTACCCTCCCTGCAGGGTTTGGCATTCCTTCTTCTCTGATCTCACAGTGCTTTGTACATAACTCTCACATTGTGCTTGTTTAATAGCTGTCCTCCCAGCTACAATAACTGACTTTAAAAAAAATATGTGTATGTACACACAGATTTTCTTTTAAGACAGGTTTTCACTCTCTTGTCAAGGCTGAACTGTAGTGTGATTATGGCTCACTGCAGCCTTGAAATTCTGAGTTGAAGCAATCTTCCCAACTCAGCCTGCGCAGCTGGGACCACAGGCACTTGCCAACATGCCTAGCTATTTAGAAAAAAATATTTGGTACAGACAGGGTCTCCTTTGGTACCTGCCCAGGCTGGTCTTGAACTCCTGACCTCAATGAAGGCCTAGGGAGGAGGACTCCAAACACTGGAATCACAGGCATGAGCCACCAGGGCCAGATAAACGTTCAGTAATTTGTTAAGTCAATGAGCCAGAATATGAAAATTGCTCGAAAGCAGTGGTATGGTCACGGCTCATTGCATCCTCACACTCCTGGGGTCAAGCAATTCTGCCACTGTAGCCTCTAGAAAAGCTGGGGCTACAGGTGCACACTACCAAGCCTGGCTAATTCATTTTATTTTTTGCAAAGACCAGGGCTTACCATCTTGCCCAGGTTGGTCTCGAACTCCTGGGCTCACACAATCTTCTGGTCTTGACCTTCCAAAGTGCTAGAATTATGGGCGTGAGCCATCATGTCCAGCTAATGTTATTGTTGATTGAGCACCTATTCTGTCTACTTGTTTTTACAAACATTATTTTGTTTAATCTTCATGACAATCCTGGAAGGCAAGAATTATTATCCTATTTTATAATCGGAAAAAAAAGGTAAGAGTCACAGAGGTCAAGAAATGAGTTGCAAACAGGCACCCACTGAGTGGCGGAGCCAGGAGACTGGTCTCAGAATGTGCACACACAGCCTCAGGCTTTTTTCCCACCTCTTCTCTAGACCTTCTCCTGGGGATTGGGTCCCCTTTGCTGTGAGTAGGTTTCTGACAGTTAAATGCATCATCTACCACTAACATGTACCAACTAGATCAACTGCCCTGTACACTTAGCCATCCTTTTGTCACATGAGACTCTTCCATTTCTGTTTCAGATAAATTTTAAAACTCAAGGTTTTGATTGTCTTGTTCTCCTTTGATAGAAGAAGCATAGAGTAGTCAAGTCAGGAGTACTCTTTGACCCATTAACTAGGTGAGCTAAAGGGATAAACACCTTTAGGACCTGTTCAAACTCAGCCTTGAGTTCTGAGGAGTAATCTAACTGCAGAATCTTTGACTTAGCATAGTCAGAGAATAAATCATGGAATCTCATCCAGCAGGCAGAGCCTATACCATACTTTTTCTTACTCTTCGGTTCTTAGGTTTTAAGAATTTTTTTAAAAAAGAAGTTTTATGCTAATAGTTTAAAACCTACATAACCAAAGATTTTTCCACATGAAACTGATTTTTTCAATACTTTCATGATATTGAATCTAACTGGTATTTTTTATTAAAATGCTGAATGATTCAATAATGGACTCACGCAATCTTAGAAAAAGGCCTATTAGCTGTTTTAAAAAAATAGCTTAAACTGTTGCAAGCCACTTCCCCCACCTACAATGAGGGGTGAGGCTAATTAAAAGACAGCTGACCTGATTCATGACTCAAGCAGCAGAGATGGTGCTTGTATCATGCAACATGACATTTATCTCACTTAGGAAATGAAAGGAGAACCCCAGCTGCGTAAATTAGAATGAGTGATAATACAGCTGTTAGCGACAAACATTTGTTTGGCATGAATCAGTCTGGACTCTCCTGTAGTTTGCTTTGATGATCTCTCTACTATCTTGTTGACTAATGATGAGGTCATCATTTGTTAATCTAACTGAGTAAAGAAAACACTATACCAAGGAAAATGCAAACTGTTTTCCTGTACTTTATTGATGTTGTTTATTGACTTGTATTTATAAGAAGTATTTTATATTCATTTATTAAATATTTACATGCACACTGCTTATGTATTTAGCTGCATAAGGAGAAATTAATCCCATCTTTAATCTGAGTAAACTTGTTTGCTTTCTAAAGCCCTTTTGCTTTAGTAAAATGGAAAGCGGCCACTTCAAATAAGGTTTTTGTTGTTAACTGTTCCAGATACTTTGTGATGTACCAGTAGGTCCCATATCTTCCAAGAGTAATCACAGCAGAAGCCATGCTCAAATCAACATTTAAGTGACGTGTTCACTCTGGAAGAATCTATACAATTTCTCAAGTAGCCTGCAAAGTTAGAAAAGAATAGATTGATAAAGTAGTAAATAACTACAGCTGAAAAGGGGTTTGAGGATTATATGATCATTGGATTAGCCTGTGAAAATTCTCCATCCACCACTACTAATATGGAAATTACAAGTTGGCTTTTCTACTCTGGACAAATGCTTTTCTCCCTTAAGTCTTCTAGTGTCTGCAAATAATGTCATTCCAGAGAAGAAACTAAGAGGTAACTAGAAGTCATGGGATTAGTTCTCCTCCAAATAAATGCAAGCCTCTCTAGAGATAAAGAAGTATCAAATGCAGATTCTGTCAGGAAAAACAGCTGAAACTTGCTCTCTCCACACTGCAACAGGTTACTTAAGATTTTAAGTATTCCTAAAAGCTAATGTTTTATTTGTGAAGATAAAAAATTTCCTGTTGTTATAAAACTACAATATGCAAAATAATGTGGCATTTGTGATGCAATAGTCACACAGATCAGTGAAACAGAACAGAGTACAGAAATAGACGTACACAAATATGGAAAACCTAGGCTTGAAACAGGCAAGGATCACAAAGGCAGTTCAACTGGAGGCAGGGCAGTCTTCAAAACATGATCCAGGAAATATTGTCATTGTCTATCTAACCATCCATCCATCCAGCCATCCACGAATGAATCAACACAGCATGTCAAGAGATTTTCCTGTAATAGCTTGCTTTAAATTATCAACCTCTCTTTTGAGCTCTAGACTTCTAACTGTAGAGTGTACATCTCTACCTGGGTATCCATATATACCAAAGTCTGAACTCCTTAGGGTAACAGACAGATTGATTCATGACCTGACCCCTGCCTTTCTCACCACCTTAATTTCCTATGACTGCTCATTTTGTACTTGCCTTACTAGACTGCTTGCAAAACCCTAAACGAGACATGCCTTTGATATTTCCGTGACTTTGCACATGCCATTTTCTCAACCTGAAATGAACTTTCTTCCCTTACCCAGGGAGGCCTTAGCTCAGTATTTTTCTTCTACCTTCTATGCATATAAATAAGAACTGATTAACTTTACAGTGACTAAGAAACTGTATTCTTACTTAGATTTATAATTTGAAATATTGCCTCCTTTTTCATACCAGTTGTCAGACTTTATTTTTTTGGCCTCTGGGGTATTTTTCACTGTCTTTTGCTTTCCTTAAAGCTTTTTAAAAATTCACTTATATTTTCTCTGTTGGGCTCTAATTATTTCAAAATGTAAGAAATTTATTTCTAATACATTTTACTTTGATTACAACCATTGTATCATATGTTAAGTCATCAGGTAGATTGAATATAATTTTCCTACCAGTAGTCCAAAAAGGACAACAAAGAGATATATGGCATGATTTCTCTAATGAATTAGTATCTGTATTGTTTAATGTATCTTTATTAACAGCTTTATTGAGGTATAATTGATACATAGATTGCACATATTTAAAGTGCACAATTTGGTAGGTCTTGGCATATGTATCCATCTACCCATGAAACTATCAGTACAGTTCATGGCAAATATATGTTCATCACCCTCACAAGTTTCCTAGTGTCCCTTTGTAATCTCTTTCTCATCTCTCCTTCCACTCCCACCCCCACATTGCCAGGCTTTCTGGCACTATAGATAATTTGCATTTTCTAGAATTTTATATAAATGGCAACATCTATACTCTTTTGTCTGGCTATTTTTACTCAGCACAATTATTTTGAGATATATCCATGTTATGTATATCAATGCACTCCTTTTCATTGCTGAGTAGTATTCTGAATTCAAAAAATCTGGAATGCTCCAAAATCTGAAACTTTTTGAGGACCAGCATGATGTTCAAAGGAAATGCTCACTGGAGCATTTTGTATTTCCAGATCAGTGATGCTCATTTGGAAAGTATAATGCAAATATTTCAAAATCTGAAAAAATATCCCCAATCCAAAATTTCTGGTTCCACACATGTTGATCAAGGGATATTCTACCTGTACCACAATTTGTTTATCCATTCAGCTGATGAACATTTGGAACTACTACAAATAAAAGCGTTTATGAGCATTCACATACAAATCTTTGTATGGACATATATGTCCTTTTCTCTTAGGTAAATACCTAGGAATGGAATGGCTAGGTTATGTGCTAGAATAGGAAACTGCAAAACTGTTTTCCAAAGTGGTTTTACCATCTTACTTTCCTGCCAGTATTGTGTAAGACTTTGAACTCCTTCATATCCTCACCAACATTTGAAGTGGTTAGTCCTTTACATTTCAGCCATTCAAACAGGTATATAGCGTTGTCTCACTGTGGTTTTAATTTCGAATTCTATACCTTTGAGTGTCTTTTGATTTGCATATTTGGCACTGTGTATCTTCTCTGGTCAAGTAAGTATCTTTAAATCTTTGCACATTTCGGGGACAAGGGTTGTTTTTCTTATTGTTGAATTATGAAAATTGTTTGTATATTCTGGATAAAAGTCCTTTGTGCTTTGCAAATACTTTCTCCCAGTCAGTGTCTCTTAAGGAGAAATTCTTAATTTGGATGATGTCCAGTTTATTAATATTTTCTTTTGTGTATCAAGCTTTTGGTATTGTGTCTAAGAAATCTTCGTCTAACATAAGATTACAAAGACTTTCTTCTATGTTTTTTTCCTAGAAATTTTATAGTTTTGTGTTTTACATTCACAACTATGATCTACTTTGAATTAACTTTTGTGTATACTGTGAAGTAAGCATCCAAGTGCTAGAAAGATGAATGGATGGATAGACTCAAGAGCATCTCTATAAACACCAACACTTGACACACAGTGGGGAATTAAAAATGCTTATGGAATGAAAGAGAAACCTTAGTTCTAAGATTGTCAAATTCATCTCTCTTTTACAGCCAGAAAGTTAGTTAGTGGCTCTTTGGGTTCAAGGGCTGCTCCAACATATGAAGAGTAAGAGTGAGGGAGGAATGTAATTAACTACAAATAGATTAAAGTGGCACAGGAGTAGCTATGGTACTACTTGTTTATGTAGTGTAGCTTATGGAAATGTCTTCTTACTTTATAGCTGCACTTTATGAGCTAGAGCTTCTTTCTGAGAAACACAATCAAAGTAGAACTTTGTTCACAAGCCAGTAAGTTCCCCTGTCTTCAGTCAGATATTTACTATATTGCCAATTCTGTATAGTTTTGTAGTACATATGAACTTATAGAAATGTTTGCAAACATTTAATACTGGCGTTGAACAGTACCACAATAAACATGTGTGCATGTGTCTTTATAACAGAATGATTTATAGTTCCTTGGGTACATACTCAGTAAAGGGATTGCTGGGTCAAATGATATTTTTAGTTCTAGATCCTTGAGAAATCGCCACACTGTCTTCCACAATGGTTGAACTAATTTACATTCCCATCAACAGTGTAAAAGTGTTCCTATTTCTCCACATCTTCTCCAGCATCTGTTGTCTCCTGATTTTTTTAATGATTGTCATCCTAACTGGCATGAGATGGTATCTCAGTGTGGTTTTGATTTGCATTTCTCTAATGACCAGTGATGATGAGCTTCCTTGCATATGTTTGTTGACTGCATAAATGTCTTCTTTTGAGAGGTGCTATTCATATCCATTGCCCACTTTTTGATGGGGTTGTTTTTTGTTTGTAAATTAAAGTTCTTTGTAGATTCTGGATATTAGCCCTTTGTCAGATGGGTAGATTGCAAAATTTTTTTCCCATTCTGCTGGTTGCTAGTTCACTCTAATGATAGTTTCTTTTGCTGTGCAGAAGTTCTTTAGTATAATTAGATCGCATTTGTCTATTTTGTCTTTTGTTGACATTGCTTTTGGTGATTTAGTCATGAAGTCCACAAATTTATAAACGTAATCTATCACATAAACAGAACCAAAGACAAAAACCACATGATTATCTCAACAGATGCAGAGAAGGCCTTTGACCATAGGCAATAGCCCTTTATGCTAAAAACTCTCAGTAAACTAGGTATCAATGGAATGTATCTCAAAATAGTAACAACTATTAATGACAAACCCAAAGCCAGTATCAAACTGAATGGCCCCAAACTGGAAGCATTCCCTTTGAAAATGGGCACAAGACAAGCATACCTTCTCTCACCACTCCTATTCAACATAGTATTGGAAGTTCTGGCCAGGACAACCAGGCAAGAAAAAGAAATAAAGGGTATTCAATTAGGAAAAGAGGAAGTCACCTTACCTCTATTTGCAAATGACATGATTGTGTATTTAGAAGACCCCATCGTCTTAGCCCAAAATCTCCCTAAGCTGATAAGCAAGTTCAGCGAAGTGTCAGGATACAAAATCCATGTGCAAAAATCACAAGCATGCCTATACACCAGTAATAGAGTCAAATTATAAGGGAACTCTCATTCACAACTGTTACAAAGAGTGTAAAATACCTAGGAATACAACTAACGAGATGTGAAGGATCTCTTCAAGGAGAACTACAAACCATTGCTCAAGAAAATAAGAGAAGACACAAACAGATGGGAAAACATTCCATGCTCATGGTTAGGAAGAATCAGTATTGGAAAAATGGCCATACTGCCAAAAGCAATTTACAGATTCAGTGCTATCCCCATTAAGCTACCATTGACTTTCTTCACAGAATTGGAAAAAACACCTTAAATTTCATATGGAACCAAAAACAGCCCACATTGCCAAGACAATCATTAGTGAAAAAAACAAAGCTGGAGGCATCACCCTACCTGACTTCAAACTATCCTACAAGGCTACAGTAATCAAAACAGCATGATACTGGTGCCAAAACAGAGCTACAGACCAATGAAACAGAACAGAGGCCTCAGAAATAACACCGCTTATGTACAACCATCTGATCTTCAACAAACCAGACAAAAACAAGCAATGGGAAAAGGATTCCCTATTTAATAAATGGTGTTGAGAAAACTTGCTAGCCATATGCACAAAGCTGAAACTGGATCCCCTCCTTATGCCTTATACAAAAATTAACTCCAGATGGATTAAAGATTTAAACATAACAACTAACACCATAAAAACCCTAGAAGAAAACCTAGGCAATACCATTCAGGATACAGGCATGGGCACACTCGTGATTCTTAAATGCCAATCAATGTAAGAATCATTGAGTAAACTTCTTAAAATGAGAAATCCAGGACTTACTTCCAAAATTCTAACTTAGAAAATCTTGAGTGGATTCCTGAAATCTGCGTTTTAATAAGTACCCTAACCTCACCACTGTAGGTGAGGTGGTCTTTGCACAACTATTGAAAAACAAAGGAAACTATGTCACATTTTTCTGCAAAGAAATTTCTCCCTACCTCAGAATTCCATTGCAGCAAACTCAGTTTGAAGGAGTTGCTACCAATCTAGGCCACAGCAAGGAATCATAAGTGAGTTCCTTAATAGGCATCAAGGATCTTCTTCCAACACTGTATTCTTTTTATTATTATTATTATTATACTTTAAGTTCTGAGATACAGGTGCAGAACGTGCAGGTTTGTTACACAGGTATACATGTGCCACAGTGGTTTGCTGCCCCCATCAACCTGTCATCTATATTAGGTATTTCTCATAATGCTATCCCTCCCCTAGGTCCCCACCCCTCAACAGGCCCCCGTGTGTGATGTTCTCCTCCCTGTGTCCACGTGTTCTCATTGTTCATCTCCCACTTTTGAGAACATGCAGTGTTTGGTTTTCTGTTCCTGTGTTAGTTTGATGAGAATTATGGTTTCCAGCCTCATCCATGTCCCTGCAAAGGTCATAAACTCATTCTTTTTTATGGCTGCATAGTATTCCATGTTACATATGTGCCACACTTTATCTAGCCTGTTATTGATGGGCATTTGGGTTGTTTCCAAGTCTTTGCTATTGTGAACAGTGCTGCAATAAACATACATGTGCATGTGTATCTACAGTAGAATGTTTTATAGTCCTTTGGGTATATACTCAATAATGGGATTGCTGGGTCAAATGGTATTTCTGGTTCTAGATCCTTGAGGAATTGCCACACTGTCTTCTACAATGGTTGAAATAATGCATACTCCCACCCACAGGGTGAAAGCATTCCTGTTTCTCCACATCCCCTCCAACATGTTATTTCCTGACTTTTTAGTGATCACTGCTGTAACTGGTGTTGAGATGGTGTCTCATTGGGGTTTAGATTTGCACTTCTCTAATGACCAGCGATGATGAGCTTTTTTTTTTCCAAATGTTTGTTGGTCACATAAATGTCTTCTTTTGAGAAGTCTGTTCATATCCTTTGCCCACTTTTTGATGAAGTTTTTTTTTCAGGTATATTTGTTTAAGTTCCTGGTAGATTCTGGATATCAGCCATTTTTCAGAGGTAGAGATTGCAAAAATTTTCTCCCATTCTGTAGGTTGCCTGTTTAATGATAGTTTCTTTTGCAGTGCAGAATCTCTTTAATTAGATATCATTTGTCAATTTTGGATTTTGTTGCCATTGCTTGTGGTGTTTTAGTCATGAAGTCTTTGCCCATGCCTATGTCCTGAATGGTATTGCCCAAGTTTTCTTCTAGAGTTTTCATGGTTTTAGGTCTTACGTTTAAGTCTTTAATCCATCTTGGATTAATTTTTGAATAAGATGTATGGAAGGGGTCCACTTTCAGTTTTCCGCAAGTTGCCAGCCAGTTTTCCCAACACCATTTATTAAATAGGGAATCCTTTCCCCATTGCTTGTTTTTGTCAGGTCTGTCAAATATCAGAAAGTTGTAGATGTGTAATGTTATTTCTGAGGACTCTGTTCTGTTCCATTGGTGTTTTGTTACCATGCTGTTTTGGTTACTGCAGCATTGTAGTATAGTTTGAAGTCAGGTAGCATGATGCCTCCAGCTTTGTTCTTTTTGTTTAGGAGTGTCTTGGCTACACGGGCTCTTTTTTGGTTCCATATGAAATTTGAAGTAGTTTTTTTTTCTAAATCTGTGAAGAAAGTCAATGGTAGCTTGATGAGGATCGCACAGAATCTCTAAATTACTTTTGGCAGTATGGCCATTTTCTTGATATTGATTTTTCCTAACCATGAGCATGGAATGTTTCCCCATCTGTTTGTGTCCTCTCTTATTTCCTTGAGCAGTGGTTTGTAGTTCCCCTTGAAGAGGTCCTTCACATCCCTTATAGGTTGTATTCCTAGGTATTTTATTCTCTTTGTAGCAATTGTGAATGGGAGTTCACTCCTGATTTCGCTGTCTGTTACTGGTTTGTAAGAATGCTTGTGATTTTCACACATTGATTTTGTATCCCGAGACTCTGCTGAACTTGCTTATCAGCTTAGGGAGATTTTGGGCTGAGATGATGGGGTCTTCTAAATAAATCCTCTCTTCCTATGTGAATACCCTGTATTTCCTTCTCTTGCCTGATTGCCCTGGCCAGAACTTCCAATACTGTGTTGAATAGGAGTGGTGAGAGAGGGCATGCTTGTCTTGTGCCAGTTTTCAAAGAGAATGCTTCCAGCTTTTGCCCATTCTGTATGATAATGGATTTGGTTTTGTCATAAATATCTGTTACTATTTTGAGATATGTTCCATCAGTGCCTAGTTTACTGAGAGTTTTTAGCATGAAGGGGTGTTGAATTTTAACAGAGACCTTCTCTGAGTCTATTGAGATAATAATGTGGTTTCTGTCATTAGTTCTCTTTAAGTGATGGATTGCATTATTGATTGGCATATGCTGAACCAGACCTGGATCCCAGGGATGGAGCCGACTTGGTTGTGGTGTATAAGCTTTTTGATGTGCTGCTGGATTCAGTTTGCCAGTATTTTATTGAGGATTTTCACATCAGTGTTCATCAGGGATATTGGCCTGAAATTTTCTTTTTTTTGTTAAACCAGGATGATACTGGCCTTATAAAATAAGTTAGGGAGGAGTCCCTCTTTTCCTATTGTTTGGAGTATTTTCATAAAGTATTAACAGTACCAGCTCCTCCTGTACCTCTGGTAGAATTCTACTGTGAATCTGTCTGGTCCTGGATTTTTTTTGGTTGGTAGGCTATTAATTGTTGCCTCAATTTCAAAACTTTTTATTGGTTTATTAAGGGATTCTACTTCTTCCTGGTTTAGTGTTGGGAGGGTGTATGTGTCCAGGAATCTAGCCATTTTTTTCTGGATTTTCTGGTTTATTTTGCATAGAGGTGTTTATAGTATGGTAGTCAGTATTTCTGTGGGATCAGTGGTGATATTCCCTTTATTGTGTCTATTTGATTCTTCTCTCTTTTCTTGATTAGTCTGGCTACTGGTCTCCAGCACTATATTCTAAATCTATTACACTATTTTACCAAAAAAGAAAAAGGATTCATAATCAGTTTATCCAAGCAAGCACTCGGGCAATCTTTCAAGAAGTGAAAAAGAAGAGCAAATGCAAAAAATAAACACTGGTAGCTAAAAATATTTGTAATATATTTACAAAAGCTACAAAATAAACAAAAGGAGAGTAAAGTTGCCACAGGAGAGCAGAATTTAGTTATTGACAGACATATTATTTGCAAATGAAAGTTTCAGATTCAGCTAGTATTTACTGAGTTTTTACAATAGTCCAAGCGAAATGCCTGGAACTTTCAATCTTCCAATAAGCCTGTAGGAAGTGATTCATAGGCCTTATTCATGGAAGAAGACATGAAAGAACAGAGTAAACAATTTGTCAAAAGTCACAAGGCAGGAAAGCTGGTATTTGATCCATGATTGGTTGAATCTAGTGCCTCGTCTATTATACCACACTTTCCCCAGTATTAATTGTCCCATAAACTTTATTTTAAAAATAAATATAAGACAGTTAATATTTACTGACACTTAGATCCTGTGCTAAACACTTTAGATATGCTAGCTTTTCTTAGTCCATTTAGTTTTGCTATAATATCACAGACTGGATATCTAATAGAGAAAAGATACTACTTATACTTCCAAAGGCTGGGAAGTCCAAAGTTGAGAGACGCACATACGGTGAGGAACTTTTTGCGGTGTCATCCCATGGTGAAAGATGGAACAGCGAGAGAACACAAGAGAACAAGACACAATGTGTAACCCCAAGCCCTTTTATAATGGCATTAATCTGTTAATATGGGTTAACAGATGAGTAACCCAGCTCTATTACTACCCACCTAAACAACCTCCCACTAGTACCCACATCTCAACACTATTGTATTGTAGATTAAATTTCCAACACATTCTTTCTGGGGAACACGTTCAAATCTCTTTCATCCTCACAACTGGTGAGATAGGTATAATCATCTCTAATCTACACTTAGGATATCTGAGGCCTGGAAGGATTAAATAATAATGTGTACTGTGAATGAATCCATTCGACTATAATAGATGTTTAAATTGTCTAATTTTCTGATATGACTCTGACATATTTAATCTTGATTGCTTTAGTATAATTTGAAGACTGTGTTCAGAACTTCTTAATGAAAAAGCAATGATTTCCTTTAGCTGGTTTAGAGAGAGGCAAAATAGTTGTGATACACTGTTCTGCCAAGCTTTCATTTTAGGAAAGCACTGAGGAGTACTTTATTTTCTTTTAAGAGACTCTAAATAAAGGGTGCAGAGAAATCAACTCAGGCTGAACTACATTAAAGCTGTAAATACCCTAAAGTAATGTTAAATTGTATGAGCTGGTCTTTGTTGATCATTAGCGTAATCAGATTAATCATTTACTGTTCAGCTGGGGAGTGATCTTTCCTTATGATAAGTCATTTGCATAGCTCTGTAGATGGACATTAACTTGCCCTGAATGTGGTTGAGAATAATATAATCTGAAGTGTAAAAAGACAATTTATGAGGAATCACTGTTGAGGAAAACCTAGTATCTCCTCCAGCTTTTACACACTTTTGCACCCCCTGACTATGAACTATTCTCACTAGAACACTGAAGCTAAGTGTTTAGTAGTCATTGAGCATGTGGTGGCTCACCTACCAAGCGTTAAGGATCCTAGCAAATCAGACACACACTATCCTTCTCAACATGTCCCATCTGGTGTGATTTAGGTTCTTAAGTCTGTGTTGTTTGTTTTTATTTTCCCATCTCTGTAAGGTTTTTCACATCCTATTAAAGAGACTTTTAAGGATAGACACTGAATTCACACAAAATCTGCAGGTCTGGTATTTAAATGCCTGTTAAAAGTAGAACTGCAGGAATGACAAAAAAACTGCACTTGCTATGGAGAGGAAACAGTGAAACCTAATATCCCATCCTACCTTCCAGCGAAATATGTATCGAACTTTACAAAGTGCTTGTTCTTTAGTATCTGGCATAGAAATGATTTTGAGAATAAATGATACCAGTATTTAATTATCTGCCAATATCAAACAACACATTATTCACAAGGGTCCTCACAGCTCGCATTCCTTTCCTCAAAGTTCTTTCTGTATTTTGGTTCCCATACCGCTACCATTTCATTTTCTCCAAAGAGGTAAGTGGTAAGAGAAAGGGAAGACACACCTAAATTATTCCCAGTTGTGAATATTAACAACTGTGGAATTATGATACAGAATTATCTTTTTTGAAAAATACTTTTATCTTTGAATAAAGTAGCTTTTCATTCAAATCCAAATACCTTCAACTAATGACATTTCTCCTAGATACAGATTCATTCGAAAATTATATTAAAGGACAGAATTTTAGTTCTATCCTCGATCTTAGCATCTTCACAATCATGACATTTTTAGGTAATGGTGCAGAGATTCTCCTCTTCCTCTATGCTCCCATAACACATCATACTAAAATAGTTACATATTCACAGATTATCGCCTGGGCTAGACTGAATCACACCAAACAACACCTTTGCCTTTGCATGTTCTAGCATGTGCTGGACACATAAATGCCCAATAAATGTGTGTGGAATTGTCCTGAAATAGTTTAAAACTTTCAAGTCCTATATCAGACAGTATCAAATGGAAACCTGTATTTGTTACATAAATGTTGGGGGGGAATAGGGGAGGGACAGTGGGGGGTGGGGAGTTGGGGGGAGATAGCATGGGGAGAAATGCCAGATATAGGTGAAGGGGAGGAAGGCAACAAATTACACAGCCACGTGTGTACCTATGCAACAATATTGTATGTTCTTCACATGTACCCCAAAACCTAAAATGCAATAAAAAATAAAATTTAAAAAAAAAGAGGCTAAAGATGCAGTTTTCATGGAAATATTTGAAAATAAGGAGAAAAATGCAGTTACAAAGTGTCTATGACTTTTCTTTTTGGACCATTCTTTCAACAAAGCATGTTCCACTGAGAAATGATCATTCCTAAGTACCTCCATTAATATGGAGTTACGAATTTTAATGGGTCTCTCCTCCTATGGGATGGTGTATAGTCCCATAGGCAGAGGCAGTGTACCACTGTAATGTGGAATATAGGCTCCAGGTGTGACTCAGGCCTACAACTTACTAGCATGTAACCCTGGGCAGGTAATTTAACCCCTCTTAGCCACACTTTGTTCACTGGTGTAGGGTTGTTGTAATAACGTATTCAAAGCATTTAGCAGGTGTTTTGACACAATGTAAGTGCTAAATCGATGTTGGCTATTAACATGCCAAATGTAAAGCCTTTAATACTTTGTAAAATTCATTTTTTCACACCTTTATTGAGATGTAATTCATATACCATAAAATCTACTCTTTTGATGTGTACAGTTCAGTGGATTTTAGTATATTAACAGAGTTGCGTATTCATCATAACTATTACTTCTATATGATTTCAGGACATAAATACTCCAAAAACATACATCATGCTCCATTAGCAGTCACTTTCCATTCTCTCCTTCCAGTCATTTGCAACTACTATTCAACTTTCTGTTTATAGAATTGCCTATGCTGGATATTTTATGTAAATACTCACATGATATGGCCTTTTGTAACTGGCTTCTTTCATTTAGTATAGTGTTTTCAAGGTTCCTCCAGGCTGTAGCATGTATAAATATGTCATTGCTTCTTATGGGTGAATAATATTCCACTGTGTGGATAGACCACTTTTGGTTAATTGGCGTATCTGATGGACATTTGAACTGTTTCCACTTTTTGGCAGTTAGGAATAATGCTGCTGTGAACATTTTTGTACATCTTTCTGTGTGGTGTCAGATTTTGTCAAATGTTTGTTCTGTGTCTACTAACATGATCACATGGTTTTTGTCCTTTATTACCGTGGACCATTACATTGAAAAAATATATATATATATATAACAAATCTTGCATTCCCGGGATAAACTCCACTTGGTCATGGTATATAATCATTTTTATATGTTGCTGGATTTTGTTTGCTACTTTTTTGTTGATGATTTTTCCATCTATACATAAAATGTTTGTATATAGGATTCTTGTAATAGCTTTGTCTGTGATACCTTCTACATGTTGCAAAGAATTCTGGGTCAAAAAATTGTGGCCAATGCCTTGATTTGCACAGTATTAGTTTTCAGTTCACCTGACTCCCAACCTTTCTCTCCAGTCCCTTTCCAATTCCCACTCTATTCCACTAAGACTTTCTGTATTCTCCTGCTTCTAGTTGTTGATTCACACTGCCCCTTCTTCCCAATTCACTCTACTTATCCATAACCTACACACTTGTATCAAATTCCTCTTTCACTTGAAACCTTGATAGACCACCCAACCCCTTGAGATCTCTTCCTTCTTGAGATTCTAATGTCATGTTACAAATTAACATTTGCTTACTGCTTAAAATTTCCAAAACTCATATTGCATTTCAATCTCATGACCCAGAGAAACAGGTATGTAATGCTGACTATTATTAAAGCAATTTTATACAAAACCAAGTAGCCAGACCATAATTTTATAGCTATGAAGTAAACCATGTGCTTATGGTGGCATTTTAAAGAAGGGAAGGGATCTATGGATATCCCACCTTCTAGCTCTGAGATTAAGTTTTTATTAACCAAATTCAGTCTTTCATCCTTCCTGTAACAACATGTATTTAAAATGTATGTTTACTACATAAGATACTACTTGAGAATGTCCTCCCCACAAACATATGACCAGAAACTATCATCTTTCTAAACTAAAACTTATAAAATCAAAGACTAAGCTGACAAGGAAATCAGCTCACTCAGAGATGAAAAGGGAGTTACTTATGAGACTAAAATACTTCATAAATATTCATTACTAATTAAATCAAGGGCTTTTCGAAATCCAAATGTCTTTACAGTTGTCCTCTTAAGACTGTAGTTTGACCAAGTGAAGTAAACAAAATAGCAACCTCCTTAACTATAATATATCCAATGTAAGGTAATAAACTATGAGGACAAAGGTGATCTGCATGAAACCTAAAGAAAATCAAAGAACAATATGAAAATTAATCCAAAGGTGCCACAGACACTTCTGCTTCTAATCATAATGTAGTAACTGACACTGCACTTGTCCTATCATTATGAACAACTAGAAAAGTATATGAAATTGTTGTATTCAAACACTGGACATCAGGCAGTATGGGACTGTGAATCCAGAGACACGGAAAGCAGATAAAGGAAATCCTTTTTGCCAAAACTTTCTAGATTTCACTATGGGATGAGGAGACCAAAGCAGAATATGCTGGTCTCACTGAGTCTGACTAGACAAAAAGATCTTGTTGAACACTGGGGATATTCAGTAGAAACCTCAGAAGGATTTCAACTTATTAATAAGAATAAACTAGTCCTAACGAAGCTTAAAAGTAAGTTCCAAAGGAGATAAGCTGAACCTCAAGTAACTTAACTACTTTTTTTTTTTTTTTAAAAAGCTTGATATTCTTTAAAGAAAAATAACAAAACCTACATGTTCAACAATATAATGGTCACAATGTCCAGTATCCTTTTGAAATTAACAGAAAAGCAAAAAAAAAAAAAAAAAAAAAAAATTGAACCTAGAAACAGGAAAAATGCCAGTCAAAATAAACAGATCCAGAAATGAAAGAGATGTTAAAAGTAATAGACAAGGATTTGATTTATTATTATTACTATTATTATTATTTAGATGGAGTCTAATTCTGTCACCCAGGCTGGAGTGGAGTGGTACAATCTCAGCTCACTGCAATCTCCACCTCCCAGGTTCAAGCAATTCTCCTGCTTCAGCCTCCTGAGTTGCTGGGACCATAGGCACGCTCCACCACATCTGCCTATTTTTCTATTTTTAGTAGAGATGAGTTTCACAAAGTTGCCAGGCTGGTCCTGGAGGCCTGGCCTCAGGTGACTGGCCCACCTAGACCTCCCAGAGTACTGGGATTACAGGTGTGAACCACCACGCCTGGTCACAGACAAGGATTTTAAAACAGATATGCCTATACAAATTTAAAGGAATAAAGAGCTATAGTGAAGAAGAAAATACAAGAGACTTTTAAAATCATGGAATTTGTAGAAATTTAAAATATAATCTCTGAAGCAGATTAAGCATTAGAGAAGATATGTGAACTTCCAAGATGAAAATGAAAGTTACCTAGCCTGAAGCACAAAGAAAAACAAGGCTGGAAATAAGACTC
This sequence comes from Cheracebus regulus, assembly GCA_963574635.1. Classification (NCBI taxonomy): domain Eukaryota; kingdom Metazoa; phylum Chordata; class Mammalia; order Primates; family Pitheciidae; genus Cheracebus; species Cheracebus regulus. Next base: position 29,923 of record CAUYQU010034153.1, read on the forward strand.
CCAGTGACCTATGGGATGATGTCAAATGATCTAATGTAATTAGAAGGGGAAAGTAGGAAGCAAAAAAAGAATTGAAGAAATAATGGTCAGAATGTTTCTCAATTTGATGAAGACTATAAACTCACAGATGCAGAAATTTTAATGAAGCCCAATTAAGACCAAAACAAACAAACAAAGACACAGAAATACATCACAATTAAATTGCAGAAAATCAATCAGGGAAAAAAGAAACATTATTTTAATAAAGATAAGAATGATTGCTGGTATCTCATCAGAAACAATGAAGCCAGAAATAAGCCAGAATTATATCTTTAAAGTCTTGAAGGTAAAATAAAAACTGTCACATTAGAATTTTACATCAAGAAAAAAATTACTAAAAGCAAAAACAAAATGAAGCCATTTCTCAGACAAATAAAAGTTGAGAGAATTCGTCACTAGTAGACCTGCACTACAAGAAATGTTAAAGATCAGGGATTGCTGGCAAGAGAGCCAAGTAGGAACAGCTCAGGTGCGCAGCTCCCAGCAAGACTGATGCAGAAGGTGGGTGATCTCCATATTTTCAACTGAGGTACCATGTTCATCTCACTTGTACTGGTTGGACAGTACAAGTCCAACTGGATACAGTCCAAGGAGGGTGAGCCACAGTAGGGTGGGGTATTGCCTCACCCGGGAAGTGTGAGGGGCTAGGAAACTCTGTCTCCGAGGGAAGCCATTAGGGAATGTCCCCCGGCACTATGGCCCAGATAGTGTGCTTTTCCCATGGTCTTCACAACCTGCAGACCAGGAGATTCCCTCCAAGCCTACAACACCAGGGCCCTGGGTTTCCAGCACAAAACTGGGCAGCTATTTGGGAAGACATCGAGCTAGCCAGAGCAGTTTTTTTTTTTTACACCCCAGTGGCACCTGGAACACCAGCTAGACAGAACCGTTGACTCCCGTGGCAAGCGGACTGAAGCACGGAGTGAAGTGATTTGGCTCGGCAGGTCCTACCCATGAAGACCAGCAAGCCAAGATCCAGTGGTTTGAAATTCTACCAGCCAGCATAGCAGTCTGAGCTCGACCTGAGAGTTTGGCGTGGCGAGCAGCATCTGCCCTTGGTGAGGTTCAAGTAGGTAGTATTAACATCACAATGTAAACAAAGCTGCCAGGAAGTCTGAGGTGGGTAGAGCCCACAGCAACCCAGCAAGGCCACTGCAGACAGACAGACTGTCTCACTAGATTCGTTCCTCCCTGGGCAGGGCGTCTTTGAAAAAAGGCAGCAGCCTGTCAGGGATTTCTAAATAAAGCCCCAACCTTCCTAGGATAGAGTACCTGAGAAAGGAGGAGGTTATGGGCAGACCTTCATCACACTTCAACATCCCTGCCTGGCAGCTCTGAAGACAGCAGATGTCCCAGCACATTGTTCAAGCTCTGGTAAGGGACAGATGGTCTGGTCAAGTTGCTCCCTGACCCCTGTGTATCCTGACTGGAAGACACCTCCCAGTAAGGGCCACAAGATACCTCATACAAGAGAGCTCTGGCTGGCATCTGGCAGGTACCCTTCTGGGATGAAGCTACCAGATGAAGGAACAGACAGCAATCTTTGCTGTTCTGCAGCCCCTACTGGTAATTCCCAGGCAAGCAGGGGCTGCACTGGACCTTTAGCAAACTCCAACAGACCTGCAACAGAGGGACCTACTGTTAGAAGGAAAACTAACTGACTTCCACTCAGAGACCTCATCCAAAAGGCACTGACCTCAAAGACCGAAGGTAGATAAATCCATGAAGATGAGAAGAAACCAGCACAACAAGGCTGTAAATTTCTAAAACCAGAATGCATCTTTTCCTGCAAGGGATCACAACTCCTTGCCAGAAAGAGAACAAAACTGGACAGAGAATCAGTTTGACAAATTGACAGAAGGAGGCTGCAGAAGGTGGGTAATCACAAGCTTTTCCAAGCTAAAGGAGCATGTTCTAATCCAATGCAAGGAAGCTAAGAACCTTGAAAATGGTTAGATGAAATGCTAACTAAAATAACCTGAATAGAGAAAAACATAACCTGATGAAGTTGAAAATCACAGCATATGAACTTCATGAAGCATACACAGATTTCAAAAGCCAAACTGATTAAGTCGAAGAAAGGGTATCAGAGACTGAAGATCAACTCAATGAAATAAAGCAAGACAAGATTAGAGAATAAAGAGTGAAAATCAATGGGCAAGGCCTCCAAGAAATATGGAATTACATGAAAAAACCCTGTGAAAAGAACAAATCTACTTTTGATTAGTGTACCTGAAAGTGATGGGGAGAATGAAACCAAGTTGGAAAACACTCTTCAGGATATTATCCAGGAGAACTTCCTCAACCTAGCAAGGCAGGCCAACATTTAAATACAGGAAATACAGAGAACACGATATAGATACTCCTTGAGAAGAGCAACCCCAAGACACATAATCATCGGATTCACCATGGTTGAAATGAAGTAAAAAAAAATGCTAAGGGCAGCCAGAAACATCAGGTCAGCCACAAGGGGAAGCACCTCAGAGTCACAGTAGATCTCTCAGCAAAAACCCAGAAAAGGGGTGGGGGGGCGATATTCAACATTCTTAAAGAAGATAATTTTCAACCCAGAATTTCATATCCAGCCAAACTAAGTTTCATAAATGAAGGAGAAATACAATCCTTTAAAGACAAGCAACTGCTGAGAGATTCTGTCACCACTAGGCCTGCCTTACAAGAGCTGCTAAAGGAAGCACTAAATATGGAAAGGAACAACCAGTACCAGCCACTGCAAAAACAATATCAAATTGTAAAGAAAGACTATCAATGCTAGGAAGAAACTCCATCAACTAGCGGGCAAAATAACCAGCTAGCATCATAAACAGTATTTATTAACTTTAAATATAAATGGGGTCAATGCCCCAATTAAAAGACAGACTGGCAAATTGGATTAAGAGTCAAGACCCATCAGTGTGCTGTATTCAGGAGACTCATCTAACGTGCAGAGACACACATAGGATCAAAGAAAAGGGATGGAGCAATACTTATCAAGCAAATGGAAAGCAAAAAAAGCAGGGTTGCAACCCTAGTCACTGATAAAACAGACTTTAACAAAGATCAAAAGAGACAAAGAAGGGCATTACATAAAGGTAAAGCTATCAATGCAACAAGAAGAGGTAACTGTCCTAAATATATATGCACCCAATAAAGGAGCACCCAGATATATCAAGCAAGTTCTTAGAGACCTACAAAGAGACTTACATTCCCACACAATATTACTGAGAGAATTTAACACCCCACTGTCAATATTAGATGAATGAGCCAGAAAATTTACAAGGATCCAGGTCTTGAACTCAGCTCTGGACCAAGCAGACCTAATAGGTGTCTACAGAACTCTCCACCCCAAATCCACAGAATATATCTTCTCAGGATCACATTGCACTTAGTCTAAAATTGTCCACATAAATGGAAGCAAAACACTCCTCAGCAAATGCAAAAAAACAGAAATAATAGTCTCTCAGACCCTAGTGCTATCTAATTAGAACTCAGCATTAAGAACATCACTCAAAACTGCACTACTACATAGAAACTGAACTACCTGCTCCTGAATGACTACTGGATAAATAATGAAATGAAGATAGATATAAAGATGTTCTTTGAAAGCAATGAGAACAAAGACACAATGTAACAATCTCTGGGACACATTTAAAGGAGTGTGTAGAGGGAAATTTACAGCACTAAATGCCCAAGAGAAAGGGGGAAAGATCTAAAATTGACACCCTAACATCACAATTAAAAGAACTAAAGGGAGGAGAGATCCAAGATGGCCGATTAGCAACAGCTCAGGAATGTAGCTCCCAGTGAAAGCGCAGAGAACGAGTGGACGCCGCACTTTCCGACGAATTTTTGTTGCCCACAGACCAGGTGATTCCCGGCAGAGGAGCCACACGGGTCGCCAGCGCGACTCGTTTGGCCGGCGCGGCTGTTTTGCCGGCGCCCCAGTGCGGCGCTTCCCGGTGCGGAGTGTACGGGACGCACGGGCTCAGCTGGTCCCATCCCCATAAGGAAAACAGCAATTGGAAGCGCTGCAGACTGAGAGTCTCACAGCAAGCACAGCGAACCCGGGAAGGTCCGGCTCTGTGGAGAAGGGGCGTCTGCCAAAGGAAAACTAAGAAACAGAAAAACTTCATCACCGGGCGGAGAGAGA